>VWZW01005043.1:1904892-2040891 GCA_013397115.1 Edolisoma coerulescens
GGCCGCAGAGCGCCCACTTGGGGATTGGGAGAGAGGGGATGCAATTTCGGGGTAGCCAGAGAGAGTACCCATTAATGATCGTGTTTGGCTGCTCGGGAGGTTCATGCCCGGGTTATCGCTTAGAACGACTCGAGTTGTTTCTACATCACTGAAATTCCGAGCTGAAATTCGCCCCTGTATCGGTTTAAATTTCCATCTCAGTGTATTTTGGCATACCTGATTTTATACCCTTGCCTTGGAGACAGAAGGCATACCCAGCCTACACCCCCCCGAAACAGGCTGTCTTTTTTGTGCCGTGTGTCCCCTGTCGCCGCGCCTTCCTGCGTGGGGCTAAGAATAACCGTGCGCTTGAGTGCGCTGCTCCCTGCCCGGCTGGGGCTGGGGCTGGGGCTGGGGCTGGACCGAGGGCAAGCACGGCGCTGGGGGCAAGTCAGTGCCCGGTGGGATGCTGCTTGTCGAGCTAAGAGTTCAAGTCGGGAAGTGAGATTTGAGAATTTGGGTTGGGTTGCTGATGAAGAAATGCGGGCTGTAGATTAATAAGAAAGACTTGATTTATTTTCAGTTGAAATTTAAAAGAGACCAAAATAGAGGAAGCAATTAATTTAGGACTTGCGTCACTGTAGATTGTTGCTATGTTTTAAAAATAGGAAGAAGGCTTATTATGAAATGTTTAACGTAACAAACATGATCCTGATCTCCTACTTTCCTTTAAAAAATATCTAGGGGAGGGAGGCAAGGACTCATGGATAGACCATTATTTTAGGTTATATATTATATGGTGGTAAGGATGTAACATTGTTCGGGAAAATGTAGATGAAAAAAATCAGAAGGTTTAAGGTATGAAAATCTAAAGCTGAACAATTCTTTAGATACACACTACCAGAAATCTTATAATCTATGTGCCGTGGCTCAGATGTTTAGAGGAATGACAGAGATACCAAAAAAGGCATCATGATACTCAGCACAATTCTAGAAGCAGAATTTTCCCCTTCCCTACAGAAAAGGAAAGCACATTTCTGGAAGCAAGAAGTGACAGATGTGGCATCTCAGCAGCTGGCTAAACATAAAAGCATGTATCAGCAGGTGATTACTGTTGCAAGGATTTATTTTTAAAGTGTCTTGTACTGAAAGGCTTCAGCCATTTTTAGCATTAGCAATAAGATTTACTTGTGCTCTATGGCATGTTAAAAATAGTCTTTCAGCAGAAACATTCAGAAAAGCAAGAGAAAACTCCCATGTTCAAGGCACTCCTTGCTTTGAACATTTGTTTTGCATTACAGCATGCGAAGGAGAGGAACTGAGCAGGTTCTTTGGTCGGTAGGGTAGGACTGAAGGGAATGATTTTTCCTGGCCTCAGCATAAGCCAACGGTATCTGGGAAGGAAACAATGGGGCCTATCTTCTCCTTAAAGATAATCACAGTTACTGTTCTCTGGGGAGCACCTTGTACATCCACAGAAGTAAAAATCAGGCTGCAGAAACTACCTCTGTGGTTCTGCCTCTCTTCTGTGATTGGTAAAGCCAGCCTGAATCACCAGGAGGTGGCCTGGGTGAATTTTCGAAAGGAAAGAGATGGATATCACCTAAGAGGCAGCCCAGAGCCACTCTTCCCCTGAGGCAGCGGCAGCGTGGGTCTGCACCATCCCTGTTTGACTGCTGTGGCTTAATGTCACATTGACTCGAAAGAGGCATCTAAAACTGTTCCAAACCACCTATATCAGCTTTACTGTAACCAGCAAAAGACGTGGTTCATGGCAAAACATGTTTTGCTCTAAGCTTTTCATAACTGGGTAGGCTGCTTCGGTTTATAGTCTTCTGAGCTAGATGGCTTCTTATAGAAGAAATTCTGGTCCTCTGCCCAAGTTTTGAGAAATAGTTTAGGGCAGTAAAGGAAACTTGCATTTAAAAAAAATTTCTTTCTGCCATGTAGAATTTGCCATCAGGTTCTCCTTTACTTTTTGCCAGTGAGGCTGTGTGTGTCCCAGGGGCTCAGCAATGCTCTCTGACCAGTTCTTCCTCCTCTTCCTCACCCTAGTTGACAGAATTGCTGTGGATCAGGTCACCTGATGCCGGTTTGGCCTTTCATAATGATGTAAAACACTACAGGCTTTCACCTTCCTGCATGCAAATTTACTTTTTGGAAACAAACAAATAAAGCCATGACTACTCTTTTTTTTTTTTTTTCCCCCTTATGCTCACGTCAGAGTAAATATATTTTCTCAAGATCTGAACCATCTCATGGAGAACTCTTCTTCCCCCAGTGGTAAAACTGAGCTAATTGGGTGGTCTGTACCTAATAGCCACGGTATCTCCACAGGTGCAGTGCTTACAGGGAAGGCAGTTGGCTGAAGGTGTTGTTTGTTTGTTTGTGTGATAGCAAGGTGAATTTCCCTAATAAACTTAAATCTGAACTTAAACGAGGATGTGGGAAGAATTGTGTTCGGGTGTTGGGTGGAGGACTGTTTTTAAATGATTTCCTCTCACTACGAAGCAGACCGGTTAGCAGGCAGTGAAAGCGGCTAAGGTGCTAAGGGATGTGTCTGGGTGGAGCAGTGAGGGCAGATGTGAAGCACCGCCTGTAGAGTACAGGCTCTTCTGCAGAGTGCCGTACATCCTGCGTGAAGCAGGATGGCAGAATGAGGTGTAACTACTCAGTACAAGCTCGGGTAAAGCTCATGCTGAAGAAGAGACACACTCCTAGTGCTGTGTTAAAATAAGAAAGATTTCTGGATGACATTCATGCAGACAAGCATTGCTTACAATATTTTACAATCTTCTGTATTTACTCTCATAACTTAGATTCCTAATGTTATTGAGCAAAGATGTTGATCCAGCATGGTGACTGCTGGGAAGGTGAGTCTGATGGGAGCAGCTGGAACTGGCTGACAAGACTAACTTCCTCATAGTTCAAGGGTTAAATCAAGACCCAGTAAAGCCTCAGGAAACACACTGCCAAGATAAAATAAGATGATTACAAGTGGACAAAGTTGGCCAGGGTGACAAGATATATTTATACCTTTACTTAGTTTCATTGATATTCGTGGAATAAATAGTCAAGTATAGAAACAAACATTTGTCTTACGGTTTTACCACTAGTCAAGTCTACAAGAGCACAGTTAGTCAATAATCTTCGTAAGCAACTCTGAGATTTTTCTTTTGAGAGGCTAGTGAACTGCTGAATATATTTTACTCCTTTTTGTGTTGTGCTTTTGTATTTTAAAGAGGAAAGACAAGCCATTTGCAGGCCATTTACAGGCTGAGCCTACAGTCAAGTAGCACTCTTAGTGCCTAAAGCTCTGAAAATGTGAGAGTCAGTTTTTAAATGCTCAAACTAAACTGAATCGTCATGATCTTAGTAGCTTTTTATGCAAGACCATTTTACTGAAATGTATATTTAGCGCAAGTAATTTGAATTACAGTTATACTTATCTTTGAAATTAGCAAATTGTGCAATACTCTTAAAACTTGATGACCTAGTATCTCATGAATGCCAGGGAGCCACATTGAGGGTTTCAGCCCCCACTATGTGTGGTAAAACAACAACATACAACTTAACTATGTAAATGTGTTCGTGCTGTTTTCACTTGCACTGAATAATAGAAAAAAGCTCACCAAATCTGATAAACTGCTTTGATTTCTATCATAAAGGTCAACGGGGAACATGTTAGATAAGAAATTAAAGGGACTGATACTGTGCGTTTTTGTGCTGGGTCTCATTCTGAATGAGCTAAGTGAACTTTTCTGTGGTTACATGTAAACAGCAGCTGACCTTCTGCAGAGATACAAGAGCTGATGACAAGCCGAGACTAGGTATGACTTGCTTAGTCAGGTCTGCAAGCTTGTTTAGGTGTATTTACAAGGCAATTAATTTTTTTTAAGTCATCTGTAAGAACTTTCTAAAAATAAATACGACTTCATATCTTTGCTTGGAAGATCTAAAATGTACGGCTCGGTGTATTTTTTTTATTCTGTCCCTTTGAAATACCAGATGTTTCAAGTCCCTTTCTCACTATTTTGCTGCAGAAATTTTATATGTATCTGAGGATTTGTGTTGTGCCTTAAACAAAGGAAACAGGTGTTGAGTCTTCATTCCAAATGCGGGGTTTTTTCCTAGTAGAATATTAGGCACTAGCATAAAAATAGTAAACAAAAGTAAACTGTTAGTCTGAACTTCCTTTTTTTTCCCCTGTTAATTTTTCAAGAAGTCTGTACAGTACAACATTAAAGTCAAGCAAACCCAAAACCCTAAAGCCTGTTATTCTGGCAAAAGTAAGTATCCATAAGTTGGCAAAAGCCTGTAGAAAATGGTGATACAGTTGCATTATGGTCATGTTATTTCTCATATCCCTCTTGCCTTACATAATGTGTGGGGTGAATTAGGTGAGAAGTAGCAAAAAGGGAGGATCTGTTTGAAATTCTGGGCTAAAGCTGAAGCTCCTGCTCTGTCATAGTCCTTTTGGGTGGTGCAGATAATGCAGGAACCAAATAATGATTGCACAAGTAATGTAATCTTGGGATTTTCTAACTTTGTGTTGAGTTTGTAACCTTAGTGCTCTACCTATGATATTTCTAATTATGGGGTTCATAATTCTCAGTGATACTCTGCAAGGAAGATCAAAGGTGCTTTGCTGCCACCACAGTCAGCATCTCTGAAGCCTTTCTGCAAAGAGGTTGTGAAACCAGCTTTCTAGCCAGCAGAGCTCTCAGTCATGATCTTCACCTGGACAAATCCTGATCCCTGTAAGAATAACAAATCTTTAGTGAAGAAGAGGCTGATGGATCTTTTTGCTTTGATAAACACTTTCTCTGTTTCTCCTGTTCTAGTAAAGTTCCTTAATTTCTTTATAAGGAGGTGGTAGTTTCAAACCATGTCAGTAGGTCCGTTCCTGTGTAGTAGACAGGTTTTTTTGTGTGGGTGTTTTTTCTAGTACTTGAGTGATGCACTAGTACCAAGTGATGTACAGGAACATAATGCCAGTGTTGCTGTGGACTTTTGCTCCGTATTTATATTCTTGCACTTTTTTGTCTATTTTTCCTCATATTTCATTTATATTCTCAAGAAATTTATGATAGCATTTATGGACTCCTCTCATTCAGAAGAAAGCTTTTAAATTCTACAAAAAAATCAATACTTCAGTAATTTTGAACCTTAAAAATCCTTTATGATGCCAGAACAATTTTTTTTAATGTTCTTTGTTCTAATACTTCCTAAATCTAACCTTTTAAATTTTATCCATCAAGAATTTTGATCAGAAATAAGTTCCATTCTTTATTCTCTCTTATGTGTATCTCCAGTCCTGCTTAAGTAAAGCCTGAATTGTGTATGTTTACATACATCTTTTTCATGAAGACTTATGTATTTTTTGGAAAACCCTAACTTTACCTTTTTTACTCCGTTAATATGATTCAGTGCATATTTTGATTTAGTTAAATTCTGTTTATTCATGAGATTGGGTAAATTAGATCTGAAACTCAAGCAAAGATTAGTCCAAGGTGCGGTGGAGTTTCAAGTGGATGTTTTGATTTGCTTTTTCTCTCCCCTTCGCTGTGCTGAAGATGCACACCATAAATATCCTGTCCTCAGTGTGTCAAGATCTTGTTCAGGCACTCTTGCCACTGCTTTTAATGAAATTCTGTAGGGGAATGGCCATCAATACTAATTTTTGGTATTTATTTTTGGATTATTTGATAAACTGTGTGTGGGGAACTAAGAGTTTCGGTTTTGTTAATTTTTTTTTCCAGAGGATGGTTAGGTCAGTCTTCTCATGTTCAGATTTCAAATGACAGCTTAATCAGTTGGAATTCTGTGAGGTCCATGTAATTTGAAGCATTAATGTGACTCATTGGTTCTTGGAGAGTACATGTTTCTGTAACCACAAAGAATAAAAACAAAAGCATCCCTGACACCAGAAGTTGCACATGCCACAGTGAGGGTGGAGAAAAAAGAAGATGCAGGTTCTGCCTTTTGCAATGCAATATAAAGGCCAGCCATGCCATTTCTCCCCACCACTGTGGTCCTTACAAAGGCACTTTTCTTTCGCTTTTCCATGATTTGTGTGTATTCATTTGGAGCATGGTATGTGGCTGTGTAGTCTTTGGTGTTTCCCTCTTAAGGATGCATGGCCCCTACAAATAATGTAAGGGGTTAGCCCAATTTAAAGAAGGCTTGAACAGTAGGAGAGCTACATGGTGAGTGAAAGAGGGGCAAGGAAAGAATAGTGCCATTAATTGTCCTGCATGTCAGATGCAGCTCACATGTTTCTGCTCCAGATACCAAAGATTGCTGCTCTTCATCAAGTTTAAGCTGGTTCTTTGCTTGCTCGTGGCTCCTATAGCAGATGACCTTGGAATAATAACCATGGTTCATAAGAGGGTAAGATGTAATGGATCTGGGGATCTCTTCTGCTTGCATGTTTAAAAACCAGATGGGAATACAGGAATGAAGAATGGAGTAGCATGTCTATGCATAGGCTATATATATGGCATACAGGATTGTACTTTGCTTCAGTCCAAACAATTGGAGTGCAAAGGTGAAATATGAGGGAAGTGATGTTCACAGCAGTTACAATTCTGGTATAGAGCAAGGTATTCCTTGCCCCAAAAGACACAACAACCGAAGAACTGTCTTCTGTGAGATTTTGTTGTTGACATTTTATGTCTGCATAATTCTTAATATTCTAGATACCTGTCTTGTGATTATGAGTATGATGCTACAGTAATACAGTTTGTAATAATTCATTGCTCAGTTGGTCATCCTGCCTAGAAGGCAATTGCAACATCTCGTCAGTTTGATGAAACCCTTAAATGAAATGTTTGCTCATTACTGTTACCATATCTGTTTTAACTTGTTTCTTATTAGCAACATGCAAAGTAATCAGTGGTACACAGGAGCCCTCAAGACTGAATAGAAAATCTCTTGTTAGTAACAAGATAGTGGACTGAGCAGACCAGTAATTTGTATGGCTGCTGCTCTGTTCTGCATGTCCCTCCCCACTTGCTTGGTATGATTTTAGTGGAGAGGGAGGCTATATTTCTTCTGATTTTCTCTCCATGTACCTTCAGGCAATACAAATACCCATCTCAGCCTCTGGAGTCTTTCAGATAAGATCCCCTGAGGTCAACAGCAAAGACAACAAAGTAATCCATTTGATAGCAATGGACTGTACAGCTCTCTTAAAAATGCATACTTCTAGTTACAATAGCGAGAGTCCAAGAAGGTTATGAATCTGTAGGAGTTCCTAAAGGAATTTGTGGGGACAAAAATAAAACCTGCCTCTCCAAATGGAAGTGCTGAACAATCAAGTAATTTATGCTCTGGACAGTTTTCACATTTTTGTCTGATAATTAATTTCACTGCTAGTTGCAGTAGCTATTTTACCTTGAGTGTACAACCATGCCTCTACCTTGGCAGAGAAATACACATTGTAAAAAAGGTATTTTGTGGCATGGTATAACGTTTTGATTACTGGAACATGCTCTGACAGCTGTATAGGAGGAAATGACAGAATTGTTATCTAATGAAGCAACAGCAGAGAAGTTGGAAGCTTTTTGACACTGCCTTTGGTATGAACAGTATATCCATTCAAGTGTAAATCTTTAAGTGTATCCAAGTAATCTCTGAAAATACAAAGATATAATCTGCATATAACTGAAAAATCTGCAAGGAAAGAAGCAGGCTTCAATGCCAGAATGAACAATCTAAACGTGCAAATTACTGCTGTTGCTAAATTCCAACCAATTTTCCTGCATCAAGCCTGCGTAAATGTCTTTGTTCCTCGCATCTATGCATAAACCTTAATCCCTTCCCCACATCCCCTGTCCTCCATCTCCTGGTTCCACATCCCTGGTTCTTATGCAGAGGTTCTGTTGCTGATCTGAATTTGGGTTGATGGTTATTCCTGTCAACTGAGTTGTTTGTGGGGATGGAGCAATGTAAGCATGAGGGCTGGTATTTTCAGTAGAGAGGATTTCAGAAGATTCTGGGTGGCAGACACTAAAGCTACTGAGTCTTGTAAAAATTACAGAGTTTAACACCTTAAAATTGCCTGTCCTGGTAATTCAGGATGACAAGAAAAGATACATTCCCAGGTACAAATTTTAAGGTCAGAACAAGCTTTAAAAGAACCTGCTAGCAATGTTGTGGATTTTGATGGATTGTGTATCCATAGGAGTAAAGGGCATTATGGTACAGCTGGGGAGTAGAAATAGATAATTTTGTTTTATATCATTAGAGAAACAGTTTAAAAACTTTCATTAAAATTCTCCCACCTCCTTCTAATCCTCCCAATAAAAAAACATATACAGATGGCTGCAGAAGAGGATAGAAAATGTTGAATGGCAGTGTCAGATATTGATAAACAACTCTGAAAAGAAGCCTTAAAATGGAAGCTTCCAAGACAGCTGAAGTGTAGGTGGACGTGTTAAAAAGGCATCATCTGGGAAAATGTGTGTATTCTTTCTGTAATAAAAGTAGTATCTGTGGAAGTAGGAGCAGCTGTCTGTGTGTACGTGTGTGTACATTAAAGATCCAGGACTGAAATGGTACCAGATGATTTTTCAGGTGCTCTGATTCAGTGTGTTCTTTCAATCCATCTGCTGAGGTAGCTGGCAGTAGTTACTGGGCGTTCTAAATTTCAAAGTTCGTAGTTTTGGGATAAATATCCTGAGAGTACAAATGTGGTCCCAAAGTCAAATTTTACGGTAGTAACAATATATGAGAGATGTGATCTTGAAAAGAAGTTACAGTTTCAAATTCAAGAACTGTTTGAATTTTTTTTGAGTAAAAGTGAAGGAAGCCACATATAATTTTTTTTTAATTGTGCTTTTCTTCAAAACTGAGTATCTGTAGTTGGACATGGATTCTGCTTGGCCATGGATCTTAGATACCCTTTTGAGACAGTTGTACTTTAAAATGTTAAGTTTTTCTAGTTTGTTTTGAATAGGCTAAGTTGCTGTGAATTGGGTGCCCTTCTGCTTGCACAGTGTCAAAGGAGAAGCAGCTTCTAAAGCTTGCAGATCTCAAACTGTTCATGGCGATCTGACAGGAGAGAATTTATTTGGTTCTCCATGAAGGATTTGAAGTAGTGTCCAACACAGAGATCTACTTCTTTTTTTCTTTTTATTTTGTGCTGAAAGATGAGAACTTTCCAAACACAACAGTTTTGATGAGAGCTCTATTTTGATAACTTTCAGGAGATTTGTCCTTTCAACCTTCATAATCATCCTTATGGCCAAGGGAATACAATCGATTGACAGAAAGGCTCTAAAAATTTAGTATGGTTTTCCCTAGATAAAAATGCTTTTCCAAATATTTAACTCTTAAGAGAAATGCTACAAATTTAGGGGAAAATATTGTTCCTATCTTGAATCAAAAAAGTCAGAACAGACTACTGGGAGCTTGCCTTATGACAAGCTGTAGGCCTTTCCTGAATTGTTACCCAGTTCTGTGTCAGTATGACTCTTAGCTCTGCCTGAATTGTTTCAATTAGACAATAGTAATTTCTTAAAAAAAAAAAAAATTAAAAAGTATTCAAATAACAGAGAATCGACCATAAGCCTGAGTAAATTGTTCTTGCTGTTCGAAAAAGGTATATTTTCCTTTGTACTTGCTTTGACTAGCTTCACTCTAGCAAACTGAAGCTAGATAGTTGGAGTGGATGATCTTAAAAGTCTATTCCAACCTTAATGATTCTATGGTTCTATGAAATGTAAGTGATAATATCAGTTTTGTGGCTCTTCTGGAACTTTCTTTTGTTTCATGATATCCTCTTGGAATTGTGGCTACAGGGGCTGGACATGGTGATGGCCAAATACAGATTTACTGGACCTTTCCCTTCAGTGCCGTCTCATGCAGCAGGGAATTGCAGTAGCCTCTTGTGACTATGGTTCATGAGGATGAGGTCCAGCCTGGTTATCTCTTTTGACCTCTTATTTCTGTTTCTGAGCACAATCTTCCTTCCTGAAACTGGCCTATATGATTTAGTCTTCCATTTTAATCTTGAGTGCATGACTTGGGCTGCTGTTAAAACTCAAAGCGGCTTGCTGATGTTCAGGTATCAGCCTGTGGTGGTTGAACCCAACAGGTAGCTGAACACCACACATCTGCTTGCTCACTCTTTCCCCACCCAGTGGGATTTGGAGACAATTGGGGAAAAAAAAGGTAAAATTCATAGGTTGAGATAAAGACAGGTTAATAGGACAGAAAAGGAAGGGCTAATAATAAAAGAATTAGAATGTACAAAACGAGGGATGAACAGTGCAGTTGCTCACCACCTGCTGACCAATGTCCAGCCAATTCCCTGGCCAGCTTTCCCCCTAGTTTATATACTGACCATGATGCCATATGCTATGGGATATCCCTTTGGACAGTGGGGGTCAGCTGTCCTGGCCATGTCCGCTCTCAGCTTCTTGTGCTCCCCAGCCTACTCCCTGATAGGGTGAGAAGCTGAAAAGCCAATGACTCTGTGTAAACACTGCTTAGCAACATCTTAAACATCAGTGTGTTAGCAACATTATTCTCACCGTAAATCTAAAACACAACACTGTACCAACTACCAGCATAAAAATTAACTCTATCCCAGCTGAAATCAGGACACAATTAATCAAGGTCACTCTGTCCCTCATTTTCATTATCTACCTGTTGATTTTTCCCCTTGATCCTCAGTCTTCAAGTGTCGATCATCTTAGGATATTTCTCGAACTGAAATGGATCAATTGAAGGCAACGAGTTAAAAGAGCACTCAGTGGCGCTGCAAGTCCTGCTGAGCAGAAAGCTCACACAACTCCTCATGCCCATAGAAAAAAAGCTACAATTTCTCTTTGTAACATTAGTCTGACTTGGGAGTGGCACTACCTTTTAGGGCCTACAAATGGAGAGAAACGCCTATGAAATTAGGAGTGTTAAGCTGCTGTGTAAGAACTCAATTGATCTACTCTGAGATCCCAACATCCATGGAAAAAAAGAGAATATTCTTGGTTTTCGGTGGATGTACTGGGCTGAAAGAAGAGCTGTATATATTGCAAGTTGTCCTTCCATTGCAGATGTACCAGTTTTGTGTCTTGTAATCTATTTAGTAAAGCAAGAGTTTTGATTCTGATCTGGTTTGCAGTAGTTATCGCCTCCAATAATTACACTGATTTAATTACTGTTGAAAAAGAGAAAAGATGCAAACTAGTGACTCAAAAAGTTATCTTAGTTGTTTTTAAAGCTATCAGCAAAGTGTTCGACCCAGGAGCAAATGGCTATTTCTGGGTACATAGCAAATTACAGAATTTCAGTGGAAAGCTCAAGAAGAATATATCGGTGTCTGAAAAAAAAAGTGAAAAAATTTTCTGTATCTTCTGCATAAGAAAGGTGACTAGCAAGAGGTGTTAAGGGAGTTTTATTATTTATTAGCCTTAATCAAGTTCTAAAACGGCACTCTATCTGTTGGATAGTAAGTCACTGGGAATGTAATAGTCCATAATGGAAGTCAGATTAAGAGTCTCTAGATTTTTCAGGTATTCACAATTTTTTGATTTAAAATTGAGATTTCGCTTTAAGATGTAATGCTCCTTCAGCCTGTCTTGGCACCCTGAGTGAAATTGCCTGCCTTGTTTCCGACAGTCTGAAACACTCACTTTGGGAGGTGTGAACTCAATCCGCAGCCATTAACCTGGGAACCTGGTGACTCTTCAAAGTTAACTGTTCTCCTGCAAGCTGCTAATGTGTTGTACTTGGAGAGTTTTAGTTTACTGACTAGGTGCAGATTTTTTTTTCTTTTCATTGTTGTTTGTGCCTTTTTCCTCTTCCCATGCTAAATTGTCTCTGCCTTCCCACTTCTGTCCTCTCAAGTGAATGGGTTATGGTCTTTTCAGGAACAGCAAAAGTTTAACAGCAGTATCTGTGGCTGGGGTTTTGTTTAAGAACAAATAGATTTAATTTGAATTATTGTAAGATGAACCCTATTTAGTACTGTGTTTTGAGAGAACAAACAAAACAACACAAAAACTCCCTTTTCCTCAAGGATGTGGTTTAAGAAGCCTGTGACTATAGCAATAGGAGTGTTGCTGAACTACTTTTACCATTGAACTTTGTAGCTGTTGGTGAACTCCATAACACTTTCCTCCAATAAGGATTTCCTTAGGCTCCAAGGAAGAAGCCCAGGTATGCTGCCCTCTGCTTCTGCAGCCAGAAGGAGCATACCTCTGGTGAATCCATGTAGCATCCATGTACAGAGGGAAAGAAGGAATGCCACTTGGGTAATATCTTCCTTTTAGAACTTACTGTACATGTCTTTTCCTGAGACTGTGTTTCAGAGTGTTTTGGTTATGGTATTTCTATTCCTTCCCAAGGCAGCTATATCCAGAGAGTCTGTAGAACAGGCCCTACATAATCCATTAATTTCTTCTGGTCCAGTGCTGAAGCAGCAACACTGAGATGTTGATGCCCTACTCAGATGCAAGCTCCCTCTTAAATTTCTTGAGTGTAATGTCTCTGCTCTTGTGTAATTCAGGGAGTTAAAGTTTGTTCCTTCTGTGTGTTTCTACAGAGACTATCTCCATTAAAAGAACTGTATGGACAAGAGAAGAGAGACCCACACTGTGCCTTAAATTAATCCTGATGCATTGTTACAGTATATGTTGTGGGGTTTTTTGCTGGATATTAATTGGATTTGCACTCAGGACAAGGAAATTGACCTCAGTTTCTCTTCCTTTGCCTACACTGAGAAAATCAGGAATACCTGTCCACTTACTTAGGTGGCTTGGTTTCTGACCATCTTTACACTGGTTTTGTTTTCTGAGTTGGTGTTGTGGTGTTTGTATTGTTGTGTTTTATTTTGCTTGATTTCCCTTCCCCTCCAGCAGAAGTTTTTGTCAGCGCTGTAGGTGTGTGTCATGGACTCTACAACATGTCATCTTTTCTTAAATTTTTGAAGGATGGTAAACCGCACTAAGCAACATAGTGCTCCTCCCATGGCTTGAATTTTGACTCCCTAGAGCTTGCAAGAGCCACCAGAAATTTGCTTTAAATAGCCTGCAGTAAAGGTAGAATTTCATCTTACCTACTTATTAGAGGATTAAGTAAATAAGTATGCCCTTTACACAGGGAAGTAGGTCCCAGAATTCTGTTCTTATATTTTTCTGCCTACATGCCACTGCTTCCCATACCAGTTGTGTGAATTGGTACACGAAGGACTTGCAGCATGTGGTAACAGCTCGTTCTTGGTCAATACCGAGGTGCATCCATGCCCGAAGGGATTGCTGCACCTCATTTCTGTGCTGCTAGAGTTGTATAAACAAGACCAACAGAGCTTTAACAGTCCAGCTGCAAGTGTCACAATGCAATATAAAGCCTTGGTGTATGTGTGCTCTGTTTCAGAACCAGCTTCTCTCAACTCCGAAGTAATTACTGCAACCTGGATAAAGTATAGGCTCAGTACACTCAACTGGTGCTGGTTTAATCAGACCTAAACATAACTTTTGCCTTGTGCAACACTTTGCTTCTCCCACCTGTCCTCCCCCAGCACTCTGTATAATGTGAGGGGCAAAAGGGTGAGAATACTAAACTGTGAGTTTAGGCATTACTAAAAAGACAGATGGTTGTTAAATTTGGGTTGAATTTGGCTGTCAGACACCTGGTATAGGTCTCCTCAGTATCCTGAGAGTGGAATGCCACTGCTGATCAGTCTTAAATCTATGGACGGTGGTTTTGACAATGGATTATATATATAATGGTCAGCTTCAGGATCTCTCTCCCCTTTGATCTCCCTTGTTGCAAGTACCGTAAGGAACACAGTAACTGGTGCTGAGGAGCATGTTTAGCAGTTACTCAGCTTTTGTAAAGGAGTGAAAGGGACCTGCAAATGTAGGCTCCTACCTCTGCTTCTGAGGTAGGAGGGAAGGAGGGAAAGGAGTTGTCTTGTTGACTTGATGATCTTAAAGGTCTTTTCCAACCTGAATGATTCTCTGATTCTATCTGGACTGTGAGGGCTGCAGAGAGGTGCAGCTGGGTGTTGGCATCTGTTACCTAATGTCTAGCCTAGTTTCTGTTGAAATATCTGATTAATTTTGGGGTTTTCATTAATGTGGGTTTTGGAACAAATTAAATGTGACCGAGGTCCCAACAAGGATCTGAAATGTGTTTTCTGCTGAAGAATTCTTTATACAAATGAACAGTAATTTGCATCATTAAGCACACGCTTCACTGGGGCTGCCCAGCAGGACAGAACACTGAGACAGAACTTGCCTCACGCAGTGCTTTTCTTATAAGGTGAGAGCCACTTAAGCCAAACTCGTGCTTTGGCCCATTTGTGTGTTCTTTTACAGCCTTTTTGGGAAGGAGGTAGTTGTTTTCCGGCAGCCTGAGTTTGGTGTGATCCTCTTCAAAAGGTCTTTGTATCCTGCGTTTCTCTAGATACTAACTAACAACTAGATATTCCCCTCCCTCTCCCTAGGCATCCTCCCAAGGATTTACAGCGTTTCGAAGGTGTGTGAGAGGGTTTGTTCGGGTAGAACTCATCATAAAAAGTTGTAACTTGTTTCTCGCAACAAAGGCAAGTTGTTGTTTTAGTTGGTGTTACGCCACTGTGTTTGTCAGTGTCGATTTATGTCAGGCTTTAAATAGGATACTCTGCAATGAGTTTGTTTTCTGGTAGTTTGTAATCCTTTCAGGCCAGCTAACATTAACGAGCGGCAGCCTTGCTGTGGCTGGCTTTCTTTTGATCATGCACAGCCCTAGTCAGGAAATGGGTGAGGAGCATGAGTCATGATTACATTACCCTAATGTGACTGCCCACTAGAAGTTTTCTTTTTGCTGCCAATACGCCTTCCCTTGACACTACTTCTGAAAACAAAATGTCCATTTTGTAGCACTTTGAAATATTGACCTTTGAACAGAGAGATTTATGTTCCCTTGCAGTCTCGAGGCAAAGCTCTAAGCAGGAGCCCCTGCAGAGTGCAGAGAGAAAACGAATGTCTGCAAAATGCTTTTCCAGAAGTCTGCAAAGACAGGACTTGACTTGCAGTACACTTGGTCTGCTTGGATTCACTGGATACAACATGCTTCCCTGACCTATTTGCTTACTCTGTCATGTTGCCTGCACATGCAAGCTCGAAGTCCAGTCTTCTCTTATACATGGGCTGTCATCTCATTCACCATTTGGCTTAGAATTTGTCTTAGATCTGTACTTATTTTTTGAAATATGGCTACAGTAATGGAAAGATAGGTGCTGAGTGCTGGCAGAGGTAAACCCTGAGTGTTGAAAAGGTGGGATTTAGTGGGATTTGAGACAACAGTATTTTGGACAGTTTAATTAAATACGTGGGATTTAGAGTTTGAAAGAAGTATCAGCTGCTAATCAGTAAACTAGCTTTAGCACTGAATTGCCACTGTGCACTCTGAATATTCAGACAGTACACCTCTGTACAAGTGCTGAGTGTATTAATTTCTTTCAAATTAAACTCATTAACTCTGCCAGGTTTTAAGAGCAGTATGTGAAATATGACTATTGTCGCAAAGAGTGAATGCACCCTGATACTACTTTATATATTCCAGAAAAAAATAAGTCTGATCAATGGAGTACAAGCAACTCAAGGTGACAGAACCAAATGTCTCAGGAGGAAGTGGGGGCCCCTGTACTGCTGTCCAGCATGGGGCATCCCTGTCAGCTGGGGCATGTTTCAGGTGTCACTGACATGCTGCAAAGCAGCACCAGAATATGACATGTCTTCCAGTTGTTACTTATTCTTCTAGATTCTTACCTCTGCTCAAATAGTGCCTTCAAATATTAGAGTTGTTTTGTTAGAAGTAGAGTATAAACTTAGAGGGAAGATGAAATTTCTGGTTTTTCCCTTTTGTTTCAAATAAGAGTGATAAACCAGTTACTTTAGCTGTCGTGGGCTTGTTATTGTACTAACAATACGCTTGAAACTGAATATAAATAACAAAATTTTAGAAGCCCTATTTACTCTGTGATTTCAACCCCATTCCTTAAAGAAGGCATGAGTTGGACCAAAAAGTAATTCAGTGAGGTTTTTTTTTAATCTATTGAAGCATTTCCTTTCTTCCACCTACTCCAACCCCATCAACTTGGATCTCATCTTGATGACCATTCAACTCTCTGAAGGAGGCAGAACTGCAACAGAGCAGAAGATTCATTCTTCTTACATGTAATAAAAAAAGTCCTGCACAACTTTAGATTTTTCTGTATCTTTATATCTCTACCTCATTGTTAGTCTTTGCATATAGAGGGCTCTGGCTTTAAAGTTTGTTTTAAAACTAGTTTATCAGCCACTTAAAGATGGTCAATACTTATTTAAAGTGAAACACTCTGAGAACTGAATAATGGTACTGGTGATTATTATATGCCCATGTCACTTGTGTGTTTCAACGAGATGATAAGGAGTATTTGACTTAGAGATGAAGCCTATTTGAGAATTGGAGGTCAGTAGTTCAGGGTAGGGTTTTGTGGGTTTGGTGTTTGGGGGTTTTTTTACTGAAACCTTGCAGGATCCTTGTATTTTAGATTGCCTTTTGTCAGTAGCTAGCAGTTAAGGAAATTTTAAGCTAAGGGTCCTTTCCAAAAACAGTATTAGTATCTTAACTATAGTTAGAAAACCTTAATTTCAGTATAACAACACTCTTGGGAACCCAAAGACAGAAACAAGTGGAGCTACAAAGCCATTTTTGCATCAGAAGTGCATAAAGTCAGGATTTAATTCCATGGACACTTTTCCTCGCAGAAGAGTTGGTTAAGGATTGCCCATCCCTTCTACCAGAGTTCCTTGCTTTCTAAGAGTGATGTCTCAAGAGACAGTTTAGCTATTGAAATGACTTTTTACAGCTGAGAGTAGCAGTCCCACTCCAAGCCTTCTGATTTTACACCCTTTTCCTAGTTAGTTTTCACCTTGTTGTGTGCTGAACTGTCCTGTAAGGGGTCAAGTGTGTGCACACAGTAGGGGGGAAGGAGAGAATGCCTTTCTGACAGCAAGTTATATTGGGCTTGAACTCTCTTGAAGCGTTGCCATCGGGCAGCTGCAGCTGTTGCTAAGCCTGTCCTGTAAACTGACTCAGTGGAGAGAACTGCGGCTGTGACCAGTTTGAAGTGTGGCTTGTAGGTCCATCTGCCTGCGGAGTGTACAGGAAACTGCGGTGCAGAACCAGGAACCAGCAATGAGGAGTGAGGAATCCAAGGTGGGAACTTCTTAAACCAGCTTTGAGAGCAGAGTTGGGCTGAGGAACTACACCCTCTGTGTCAGAAGAGAAAGCCATCTATGCTAACCTGCTCAGAATCACAGAGGGTGTGGAGTGTGGATTCATAATTCACTTATACTGGGCTGAGTACTGGCTGACATCAAAAGGGGCAGTTGAGATTTCAGCTGGAGCAGTTTGCCAGGCTTTTAGGTGGCACATCATCAGCTCTGGTTGTAGGGGCTATTTTGTTGTCCCATTTCATGTTTTTCCCTAGGGCTGAAGAGAACTGATGGACAAGTTTTTAAGCCTGTCCATCTTGTGGCTTATGGGTTAATGGTTCCCAGCTATTTGCTCATCTGGTGTGTGACTTTTTAGGAGGGGATGTGTGACTGTGCTTCAGCGTGCTGCCTGTCTGACGTAGCATAACCTCACCTTGGCTGGCTGCGTTAGGTAACGTGCTGCACCTTGTACTGACATGTACCTCTGCCTAAATCTGCATGGGCTTGCGCTCTCCCAGTTTTTGGAAGCCAATGAACTCCATGGTATTAAATCTGTATATATGAATGGACCAGCCAGCAAAGTTAAGGAGATGGTAATAAAGAAGGACATGTTTCAGTCCATGGAACTGAGCAACAGAAAACAGTGAGCTCATTAAATTCCTGTCTCTGGAGAAGAGAAGACAAGAAAGGAAGGGTTTTATTGTTCTAGAAAAGATGCTAACTTCTCAAAGCTGAAAGCAAGCTGTAATTAAAACCTGTTGAAAGGTGAAAAAAATTGCTTGATAAAAAAGAGGGCATTATTTTAAATATTCTAATGAGTGGTCACAAGCACAGTTGCAAAAACAGACTGTGCAAGGTATTTAATTTCACATTGCATCACAACCAGATTTTTAAAATGTTAGTCCTCTACAGTGTCAACAAAGCATGTATTAAAACCATTTAGAATCTCAGAGTAAATGTCAGAAATAAGTCAGCATCAAAGAGGGATGTATTTCTACTGAAACGATGCAGAGATCTATTTCTGCTGTATGGGCTGCATAGTATTTTTATGAGCATCTTGCAAATAAGTACAAAATTGTTCTAGTGCAAATTTACAGGTGGTAGACATTGGTGAGGAAGTATATTGGTGAGGGAGATGGAGAAAGCTCAACTGATTTATTGATTCACAGCTTCAGCACATTGAAATAAAATGTTTCTCTCTTTCTGAAGTATGGCATTGCTTTTTATCCTATAGAATATAAAGCCAGTTTATTTGCTGGAGAATGGTAATTTGGAAAGATTTTTAACACTTCCCCCCTCCACCAGGGAGTAGAGTCTTACTGGACAAACAGTGTAATACAAGCACCACTACTGGCTGTGCTGCCAAAATTTGTTGATTTAATGAATATATGTGTATGTTGATCCTAAAAAAAACCATGGAGATGACCACTCTGACCCCATAAAAAGGCAATGATAACAAATTCTACTTTTTCCAGTATAGTTTATTCTGCTTGGAGAACCTGTTTTTGTTATACCAGCACAAGAGTTCTTAAATGGATTGTAATATAATTCTACCCTGTAAATACAGGAAAATTCCTGTTGTAAGATGGTGAGAATAAGAGCAGAAGTATGATCTTGTTTACAAACAAGGCAGTGATGATGGGAAGAAAGAAGTGATTTTTATCTTTATATACGCTGTTAGGGAGAATCATATTGAAATATTGTCACTAATTCCGATCTGCTTGGAAAACCATGTTGAAAAATTGGAGGTGGTTCAGAAGAGAGAGAGGGAGAGACATCTGAAGGTTTAAAATTATTCCTCCACTATCACCACATGAGGAATTCCCCCTGTTCACTTTGATCAAAAAGGATGACAAAGAAACAACTTGGTTAATGTTCTAGTACCTTAACAAGGATGAAGGTTTCTGTTGATAAAGGGCATTTGTAATCTCAGACTGATAAAGAACAAAATAATAACTGGAGGCTGAGGCCAGTTGCTCAGATTAGACCTCTTTCTTTTTTTCTTCCCCCCAAACCAGGTTTGCTCTCCTTTGTTTCTTTTTCTTACATGAAAAACTAAAAACTCTTAAATAGATTAATTACTTCATTTCAATGCTTTAAAATTTATTGAAAGTGTTACCTAATCAACATAATTTACTCCAGCTCGATCTATTTGAAAGGGTGCTAGGCAGGGTGGCAAGATTTTAAGTAGTCAACAATTAAAAATCATTTCAAGAACTTGTTTTTTCTTTGTNGGAGAAATGGAAGATACCTGGAGAGAAAGACACTGCATGCAGCCTGTCCCTGTCTGTGCTTACACTTAGTGGCAATTAACACTTCTTCAGGTGGACAGCTCACAGCTAGTGTACTATTTGTCTTTGATTTATGTGGGAAAAAGTGGTTTATAGCAACAGAAATTACAATGTATCCTTATGTAACTTTTTGCTTTTTTCAAAAAAAATTATTTCTCCATAGCTAGAATAGGTAAAATAATTGTATTAATCAGGACCCAGATTGGAACAAGGAAGACTTTAGGTGCATATTCTCTGATAACTGACCTCTGTGAAGTAAATTAATGCATGTAGTCTGCATGTATGGGGAATTTTAAGAGAAGGGTGGACAAACACCTTCACAGCTAGCACATGGCATCTCTGTCTTTTCAGGACAATGCAGAAATGAATCAACTGCACCACAGGGTCGGGTCCTTTCTTGACCTGTGCTTCTGTAGCTGTGGGAATGATTTGGGATATTTTTTCCTTCATTTTCTAAAAAGTGTATGTGATAACACAGTGAAATAAGTTAGATTTGATCTAGGAGAGTCAGTTGAGTGCAGCTGAGAAAATTAGTTGAACTGAAGTGCACTTAGCCTGATTGTTTTTATAAAGTAATTAAATCTGTAACTTTAATCAGGAAGGTGCCAATTCTTTGATGAAAGGAGAAGCAAAGGCGACAAGGACTTCTAACCCGACCAAGGAAAGTTGACTTTAATACAGATGAATTCAAAGGCTGTGCCTCTTATAAACAATGTAAATTTAGATGAACAATCTGGAGGGAGAAGTGTTAGCACCTGATGTAGTTAAAGCTACTTAGAAGGTGGCGGCTTTATAAGTGGAGAGCTGGTGGACTGGTATAGAAGTGGGCAGACTTGTGGCCTCTTGTCTTCAGAGTCAGATGGTTGATAAAGACACCTAAGTCCCCAGGAACACAAGAGGTAAGCTCTGCGGTGAATCATCTGATGCTTTTTCTTGGGTAGCTGGGAGTTTGTTTTACTAGCGTTCAGGAATTGTGACTTCATGACTTCAGGCCCCTGTTATAAAGCCAGTAAAAATGTGTTTTACACTTGATGTTGTTTCAGACAGTGAAAGTAACAGCATTGACAAGGATGTTCTTAACAGTTTGTTTGTACTGCTGAAAGCTACTGGTAGCTAAAACCTAAAATGAAGCTCTAAAGCCTAATTCTATGCTTGCAGATACTTCATCATGTAGAAAAGTTGCAGCTGCTTGTTGTGTAGTCTGTGTCTGTCTTTTGCTATGTTACTCTGTTTTTATTTGGATATTTAGCTAATGTACAGACTCAGTTTTCTGTTACTGACTTGCTCCACAAGGTAATTCAATGATATTTTAAATTATACTTTGGAAAGGCCTTTCTCTGAATTTCACATGCTTCTAGTCAATGATGTGTAAGGCAGAGCCTTTCAAAGGGATTGCCCTGCAGAAAGCCCGTAGGCTTCCCAGCACACACAGTTGCTTCTGGCTTTGCACTGTGGAAATGTGGTTTTCTTCCTATAATTTCTTTGCTTAAGGATATAGGTCTCTTGGGATATGTGCACAAGTGAAAGTTTGCGCCTTGACCCTTATTTGTCTCTGGCTTTGCAAGCTTAGCTGTTGAGATATTTGCTGATACTATGTCCTTTTAAAATGGACCATGGAATAAGCTAAGGCATGCATGGAAGACTTTGAGCTGTGTGGAAGGTGATGATTGCTGAGTGGACAGAAGGCGGATTGAGAAGTACCTCTAAAAATATTAGTCTTTGTTACCAAGCAAAACACTTACATGAGAGTGTGAAGTGATAGGAATGAAAATGAGCAAGTGCTACAGCCAAATGAAAACTTTAATTTTCACTGGGCTGAAATTTCTCTGGTTTGGCTCACGCTTGGATCTTGTTAGGAGAGGGATATCTTTTCAACTGGAATAAAAACCCTTTCATGTTGTTTTTCTCTTAAATTAAGGTCTTCCACTGTAGGGTGGCAGTCCAGGTATTGGAGACTTCTGGTTTTCCGGTAATTTCTCATTCAGCCTTCCAATTTGGCTATACAGTCACTTAGTTACTGAGCTGAAATTAGTCAAAACAGAGACTCTTTTAGCAGTAAGATCAGAAAAAGGTCTCATTT
Source organism: Edolisoma coerulescens (assembly GCA_013397115.1). Taxonomy (NCBI): domain Eukaryota; kingdom Metazoa; phylum Chordata; class Aves; order Passeriformes; family Campephagidae; genus Edolisoma; species Edolisoma coerulescens. The sequence goes on from VWZW01005043.1 coordinate 1,926,435, forward strand.
TAAGACAAGGCGAAATTTATTGTGTGGCCTGATATCAAGATTGCAGTGAATTGTGTCCCTTCTGTTAGCCCATGTGCACTTGGGATTCCATTAAGTCTCGTTGAGTGCAGGGAGTGTGTTAAGATTCTTGTGAAAATTTTGTGGACTAATTTTTTAGTTCCCTAGGATTTGAGCTGGAGGCTTAGTGTCGTTAGGCTTTTCTTCATTTGCCAAAATTTGATTTATATATATTTTTCTTACTAAAAGAACTACTTCATGTATGTATATATATGTGTGTATGTATATATGCTATATGTTATATATTGATATGGGTTCTTCCTTATTTAATTGTAATTTAAGTATGAATAAAAATAGTATTTTAGGCTTAGTGAATATTTCCAGATTTATTTGTTTGAAGTAGCTTAAAATCTGTACTCCTTTAGGCAGTAGTTGACAAAGAGGATAGGTATGCAGAAACCAAATACAGTTGCTCTGAAGCTGTTATGTTGCACATGGCAGGCCTGTCCATTGAGAAGGGAGCCCTTTTCTTTTATTTAAAAGGTGTAATTTGCAGACTTCAATTACTGTGGGTACTGAAATCTGTACTAAGAGTAGCCTTTGTTTTCAGCAGAGAAAATGGTGCTTGCACTAAGCATGCAATCGTGAAATTTCTTCTTTTCAAATGCAAAGCCTCTTGCACTGGCCAAACGGAAGGCAAGGCCTTCACAATTAAAGAGACTGCTGTATAGAGAGGGCTTATAATTCTTGATAGTGGAGTCTCTTGCAGCATCCTCTCAGGTCGTGTGGTTTTACACTGCCCCTTACTGGGGCTCTCGCGTAGTGCAAGAACTAAAGGAGATCTGGATGTCCAGAAGTTTGTGCTGCTTTCAGAGTTTTTGTATTTTTTTCCCCCGAGATATGAGCTAAATAAAATACAGTGCTTTTCTTGTGTGTCAAAACGGCCTATTTATACTGAAAGTTATTTTACATTTTCTTTTTAGTATTTCCTGATGTTCAGATGTTTCATTGAGTCATTCAGGGTTTTTTTAAACCTCCCTGTGGAGTTTGGTGATAATGGTTTTTGATACATATCCGAACTGGTGGAAGCCATGAAAGCTTTGAATGAACTAGTATTTGTCTTTAATTTTTAAGCTAGTGACCAACAGGCGTGACTTTGAACCACATTGTCGTTACATTGCCATTCATTCAAATTAAAAGACCTGAAAGACTGAGAAATTAGAATCAGAGAGAATTTGACCTGTTATTTCTGGGAAGTGAGATAGAGCTGAGTCCACCAGATAAACATAAAACCCCTCATCATTCGTCTTTGTTTGATAATAGTCTTCTCTGTAGAGTTGAGGGTATTTTGTTTAGTTAAATGGGTTGCTTGGGCAGAATGATAAACAGGGAGAAACAGTGCAGTGAATTTTAGAGTTTAAAATTGCAAGGTTGATTTGACTAATCAGTTCGGTTTCTGTGGCAGGTGGCTGGCATAGAGATCTTAGTTAGGAGTTACTTTTCTATCTTGCAGTACTAACATGGAGTAAATGGGATGTGAATCTCCAACTATACTGTAGATCCTAATGAATTACCATTTTGTTGTGTAGAAGGAAGCTTTGAAGTGCTTTTAATTGATTGATGCGATCAATTGTATTTGCAAAATTGATCTTAAAAGTATAAAATGCCCTCATAAATTATTGAACAATGGGCTTATTTTGTGTTTCAACTTTCATCTGTTTACATCTGATATATATGGGGGGCGGGGAGGACTTTTCAGCATTATTGAAGTGCAGTAGATACCTGGTGGGAATCAAAAAACCAAAGCACTGACCTGGCTGGACTCCCAGCTCCCCTTGTGATGCACAGTTAAGTACCCCACTGTACGAACTAATTACTGCGGTTAAAGGATTTGTTAAAATGCTTAAATGCTTCTTGACAACCTGGGTGTGTAGGCATACAGTGCTAAGTTTTAAACCTGGTGATTCGTACTGAGCTTAATTTGGTGAAGGAAAAAAACTGCCAGGGCATGGATAAAAGGCAGCAAAATAGCCCTTGTTACAGACAGCTTCTCTCCACTTATGGTATAGAACAGCCTTTCTGCGTAAAAGCTGTAATCTCCTTTACACAGTGAGGGTGGTGATGGACAAAGGGTGATGGATTTGCAGCTGAGTATTCTGATGAAAAGGGGTGATCTGTGGTGCATGGACTTAATAGAAGAAAGTATAAAAATGTCCAGGAGAAAAAATGCATCTATTCTGAGATTGTCCAAGGGTTAGGAACTGGCACTGTAAGGAAGAAATACACCATTAAGGTATTAACAAAGAGTGTTTTTCAACAGCTTGTTGACTTAATAGCCTGTTAACCCTTGTTAGCTCTATCAGGCCTTTCAAAGACCACATTCTAGTCGGACGACAGGATTTGCAAAAACTGTTTCAATTGGATGCACAGAGCAACTCTGAATCACTGTGGCCTCATGGTCTGCATAATTCATGAGCTAGTCTATAATTAATTGCTATGAAGAATTCATGTAGACTAAAGAATGTAGTCACAAGAATCAGTCTCCTCTAAGGCATGTGCGTTTGGATGTTCCTAACAAATTGTAAAGATCTGAACCAGCTCTTTTTTCTAGTTCCTAAAACTATCTTTGTAAATGGGCACAATTACTGGAAATGTTATTGGTTACAGTTTGTGAGTGTTCCAGCACTGACTGGAAGTATCTGAATACTAATCTAATTATCCAGTTATCTAATTCAAGAGAGTCTACTCCATATCCAAAAAGGTTTCCTGAATGACTCTGTCAGTCTTCCTGGATGTATCAAAAAATGTTGTTGAATGTTATAAATATGTTTCTGCATGTGGTCTCAAAGGCCAGCATTTTGAATGCCAGAGTAAGGAGAAGAAAGATTGAGATGGTGATATTTATCAAATGAATTGTGCTCAGCAACTGTGTCTAAAAAACTCTGACTTCAAAAAAAGCTATGAAGTCAGAGAAAGGTTAGCTAGCCTTGTTAATCTGAACTCTTTTATCCTGCCTAATGAAGGGAAGCAACATCATAAAGCTAATCTGCAGGCTGGAACTGTCAGTACCGGTACTAATTTTGGGGTTTGGTAAAAACAAGACTGAATGAACCATGAAAAATAAATTAATGATAACCTGATTTTGTATCCCATGCAGGTTTTCTCAAGCTGTGGAAGCAGCAGGGCATCTGGTTGCTAACTGACCCCAAAACTTGTGCTCTACCTTGCGAAGAGCTGACGTGGGAGACATTTGCCTTCACATACTCCACAGTTCTCTGTATCAGAAGAAAAAGACTTTGTGTGCAAGAGTGGTTCAAGATGACGATGTAACATTGCTACCGCTGAAGGTCTCCTGAGAAGAACTGGCTTTGTAAGAGGCTTCTCCTTCCCTCACTTTTTTTTTTGGTTGTTTTTTTTTTTTAATAACTTCTCTCAGAAACTACAAGCAAGATGCCAGCCAAGACACCCATCTACTTGAAAGCTGCTAACAATAAGAAAGGGAAGAAATTCAAACTAAGGGATATCTTATCTCCTGATATGATCAGTCCTCCACTTGGAGATTTTCGTCACACCATACACATTGGAAAAGAGGGACAGCACGATGTTTTCGGAGATATCTCATTTTTGCAGGGCAACTATGAGCTATTGCCTGGAAATGAAGGTAAAACCAGAGTTAGCCAGTCTGGTATCCATAGTGAATTCTTAAGGGCAAACAGCACTTCTGAATCCATGTTTACAGAAACTCCATCACCAGTGCTCAAAAATGCTATTTCCCTTCCTGCCATTGGGGGTTCTCAAGCCCTTACACTGCCTTTATTGTCACCAGTGACATTTAATTCAAAGCAAGAATCCATCAGGTCATCAAGAAATCCTAGGCTTAGCTGTGAGCCAGTAATAGAAGAAAAACTGCAGGAGAAAGGTAAAGAGATGGAGGATGAAGAAACATACAAAGATGACATATGGGAGCAAAATGGTTCTTCTTCACATTTTACTAACGGTAGCAACAGCCACTCATCCAGCTTTTCTGAACGATGCACTGATTGGCAAACAGTTGATTTATTGGATGACAGTCGGCTTTCATGTGAACTAACCAAGACAAAGACTAAGTCAGAAGAATCTCTTTCAGATCTTGCAGGCTCTCTTCTCTCATTACAACTTGACTTGGGGCCCTCACTTTTGGATGAGGTCCTCAATGTAATGGACAAAAATAAATCTTAGAACTGGTACTCCATTGCTTCTTTATAAGTGATTCACTTTAAAAAAACCAAACAAAAGACCACAGTTCAAAAGCAGATGCTTAAAAATCAGCTGTATTTGCAGTTGTTTGACGGGTTTTCTAAAAATATTCTTAAAATACTATTTTTTTACCTATTGTTTTTCATGATTTTTATTACACTAAATTCTCATATCAGGAAGGTAAATTCTAATAATAATTTTCAGCAAATATAAAATGTTTTTAAGTACCAGTATTAATGATCAGAAACTTAAGAAGCAGCATTTGAGGATGATACTGATGGTGGCATTTGGTTAGTTCACTCCTACAGGCTTCTGAATATGTGAGAATCTCTTAATGTCAGAAAGGAGACTGATATTAATTATTCACTTTTATAAATTATTACAATATCACTTTACGTGTAGGCCTCTTTCTAGAACCTTGTGTTTGAGGGTTTTATAGTGTTTATCTTCATTTTCCATAGTACCATTTCTGTGATAAATTCACCATAACTATTTTCTTGGTCTTATACTACCACTCTGAATTCAGATGTGAACATTTTGAAGGCTTTTTCAGCTTGAATACCTGGTCCAGAGTCTCAGCTGCTTTAAATGAGTATGCACAAATTTACACAAGTTGAGGCTTGGGCCTGACATTGTATATGAAATGTTATGTTGTAAACAGGTGACACATGCAAGATATTATGGTTAAATTATTTTAAAAGTTGAAATATATTTTCTGTGTGCATATTGGCTTTTTACTGCAAAGCCTACACATACAATATCTCATCAAAATAGTTGCCTGGCATTATTGGTGCTCTTCTGAAAATTGTATATTTGTGTGTTTGAAGAGAAATATGTATTAATAGTCCTTGCTTTTTTCTTCATTTATTTCCACAACATGCTTAAACTTGCAAACGATTATTTTAATTTTTGAAGAAGGCACTGGTTATTCACAATGCTAGCGATGTGTGCAGCAACAGCCAATGTTTGCGAAATGTGGATCCTTCAATACAGTACCTACATGGATTGCATAAATACCTTGTGCAATACAATAAAAAACCCTTTAAATTGCTATGTCTTTGTGATTCACTACACAACCTCACCAAAACTCAAAGTTTTGTTTTCTCCTATAAGGAAACAAACTAGTTGCAGAAATATGAGACTAAGGGGCAAATAAATTCTAACTTAATTCAGCTTGATTTCTCCAGTTTAGTTCCAGAGGTTTTAAGGGCAAATTCCAAGCAGATAGGACCCTCTGGGATATACATATTGATTTAAAGTAAAGGTAGATAGGACAGTAATACTTTGGTCCCAGCGAAGTTAGTGGCAGAGTTCCAGTAGCTTTCACTGAAGTCTTTAGGTAAAATCCCAACAGTTTGTTGACAGTTCTTCATTAGATAACCATATTTATCTGTATCTTCCTATAAGAACATGTAAATCATGGATTATTTAGTATATATTATATTTATCCTTAAAATTTCTAGGGCATCAATGCCAAATAATAATGTTCCTTCAGCATGTTTTAGGAACACAATCTTTACCCCTTTTAAACGCATCTATTATTGTAGCTGCATGTCTCACTAATGCACAGTCTCCCATATTATTCCTGTAAGTGAGGAAATGAGATGTAGAATGCCCAAGAACTGTGTTTATTTTTAAGATAATGTTTAATTGCCTTTAACTTCATATTCTCTGTGTGTAAGCCTGGATCAAATTTCCAGTGTATTCATAATCCAAGAAGAATAGTGATGATTGTAGTGCTTTTTCTGTTTTAGAAAGCAGGTTCAAAGCTCTGCTTGGCCACGTTTCTTACGGGACCTGGGGATTTAGAACCTAAAGAGAATTTAGGCCAAAACTTTCACTGGAAAAATCTGTCACTCATTAGCATAGGGGAAGTTTGGGTGAAATGGGGAATTAGACATTTTCTGTGTAAACCAGCTTCGAATACCATGATTAGAACATTAAAAATATTTGCTGAATGGAAAGTCATTATCTTGTAGGGCTTTCCAAGAAAGTATTCTCTAGAAAGCAATACCAGATTCTATTAGCAGCTGTTGCAGTCATGTCATTTTTGCTTTGTCCTGTTTTATACTTTATTTCCTGGCTTAGACTGCTGAAACGTGTCTCATTATTGCAGGATTTTTTTGTCTGTATTATTCTTTCTATGTCATTGCTCTTCTAAATTTGTACATCCTTAAGTTTTGTGATGAGGGTGGGTGGTCTGAACTAAAATAATAGCCATTGCTCCAGGCAAAAAAACTACTGTGTTGTGGAGGAGAACCTTTCCTCATGTCAAGAACAGGACTTTTGCACCGGTATGCAGATCTGGCAAAGCGATTTCATATTTCTTTAAAGCTTTCTTGTTATTTCCCTCAAAAGCTGGATCAGATCTGCTCAGTCTTGCATGTAAAGACCTAAAAGATGCAAAGTTGAAATGTGCTCAGCTTCTGTTCTGACATGGTCTTCTGTACAATACTGCTTTGTGTAATCTGATCTGGCATCTCATCTGTCAAAATATAGCTTGTCAGGTCAAAATCTAAATTTGAAAAAAAGTGAAAAGTTCTGCCCTCCTGAAGCCTCGATAAAGTTCTTCACTGAAATTAGACTTTCCAAGGAGGAGTTGCATGGCAGTCTCCTGAAAACCAATAGCCCGCTGCAAGTTGGCCTTGTGGTTATTGCATCAATGGGATATAGACAGATAGATAGATACAGATATAGATATACACAGAGAGAGAGATATCTTCAAGTTGCCTTGGATCTTGTGTGGCGCCAGATATGGTGCCGTATTCCTTCCTCCTCTTCCTGAACTCCACATGGTCTCCAGCCTTCCACCCCGCCTAGTCCTAACCACTCCCTCGGGTTTCTCTCATTGGTCCTATTACCCCAACTCCGCCCATGTACCGCCCCTGTACCCTGAGACCATTTGTCCATGTGCTCCCCCTGCCCCCCGGTGCCCGGATAACCTGAAGCTCTAGGCCATGTGACACCCTCTCTGCCTCTGGGAATAGCCTGCCAGCGGCTCCTCTCCTCTGCCTTTGGGAGCCAGCACATGTGATGGCTTCTAGGCTCAGGAGAGACAGCATGGAATAAAGACGTTTGCAACCCATGCAGAGAGCCTTCTCACCTCCTTTGCTATCACTGAGTTGCAAGCTAACAGCTAGCCGGAGCGGAAATGTGGGGCCATCCAGGATGGACTACGGGAGGGCAGAGAATCTCTGCCCTGCCCCAAGAAACCCCTGCTGCACTCCCAAGGTTGCAGCTGCTAAGCAAGACCAGCATGCAACAATATTGCATCAATTTTCTGTGTCCATGGGAAAAGTGTGTTAACTGTACAACTGCACAGAAAGTTCTACAGCTGCTTCACAAGCCTTCTAGTGTGTCAGAAAGCACTTCCCCATCACTTCTAACTGCAGAGTTCCAGTTGAGGCCTAGAGCTGTAATCTAAAGGTGCCAAAAGAAGAAAGCAGAGGCATATGTCTACTTCCTACATAAGTATTTGCTAAGTTTCACATCTCTACAATCCTGCAAGCTGAGCTATACACAATACAATAGAAAAATATATCTGAAAGTCCAAAAATCATCCAATACAAGAATCTTTGGACTCCCGTCCCTGTTCCCCAGCCAGCCTGAGGTGATCGGTATTGTGCAGAGGGTGTCAGTGGGAGGTAAGAGAGCAAGTCAGATGCTGGGAAGTGCACAACCCCACATGGATCTCTGTCCATTTCTAAGAAGGACCAAATCCAGACACTGAGAAGCAAAATAAGTCTCCAAGCTAGATCTCAACTGAAGGATGGAAAGCAGCTCAACAAGGAGGCTAGCAGAAACCCTGAACTTGAATTCATACTCTTGAAACTTCAGTGTTCTGAAGGTATCTATTTAATTTCACCTGTTTACCCGTACCTGTACAAAGTGTATACGGGACAGTACTATCTGGATTTGCTGGCAAATAGGTATAAATAACTGTACATTATGTGAACATGACAGAAAAGGGCAGAAAATCTATAAAAAAAAAATCCAAAGGCAGTCATAAACAAGTCAAAACCTTGTTTAAGGATGATTTTAGTTTTTAGTCCTTTTCACATTTATTGGTGTTAAAAAGGAAGCTAGTTAAGAAGGTTAGAGCTGAAGGATGTTACCTAATTTGTGTAGGAGATTCTCAACAAGAGGAATAGACTAAGGCCAAGTTTCAGAACAGCATGGGAGATACTGGCTCAAATTTTTTTTCCTTCTTGCTAAAATTAGTGTGAGAAGAGACAGTTTGGGTGGCTGCCTTTTTGAGGGTGTCATTCATGACCAGAATCGGAAGCAGCTGTTTGAGATGTCTAATGTAAATAACCCAGATGCAAACCTAGCACAGAAGGTGCTGGATCTGGCATAGTGAGACCAAACAAAGTTTGAATGATGCAAGAAGAAGCTAAGAGACACACTGGACTTCATTCCAAGGAGAAAAAGAAACAGTTGTTGTAAATTAAATAAATTAGTTACCCAGCTGGTCTGCTTGCATCCATTTGCTTTTCCCTATGAACACGAAGTACAGCAATACATCTGTTTCCTATAACGCTTTCATTTTATGTGTTTTTAAAGAGGTTTCCTGACTGCAAAAGTAAGGCTGGATCCATCAATAACTGCTTCTCTCTAATTAGCATTTTACAAGTGCTAGAAAACCAAGGAAGTACCTAATACTTTCTGTTTACTTTTGAATATTATAAGTTATTTTCTCCCTATAACAATCATAAATGGACTGATTGTCTCCTAGTATAAATTAACATTGCTCCAATAAAATCACAGATTCAGATTTATACCAGGGTATTCCCAGGGAGAAATAAATTTCCCAGGATATTTACAGCCAAGAAATGTTCTTTTTCATGGGTACCTTGTAGTACGACCCTACACATTCTTCAAGCTATTTATCTTTCTCATTGCCTAAGATATTTCTAGCTTGTGTTCAGAGAAACTAGGACTTCAGGCTTGTGGGTGGGTGACTTCTAGCCTGTGCTGTTTCCTTTGCTTCTTAAGATAATTACATATTTAAGAACCTTTCTTCTGTTAGAACCTCTTGTCCACGAGCCGTGACAGGGGTAGAGACCAGACGTAAGTGGGGCAGGGACTGAAGGCCCTGGGCTGAGATGAAATGGGCCTCCTGAGCCAGTGGATGGGGTGGGTCCGACTTAAGAACCCTGACAACCTCTGGCAGAATCTTATGGGTAATCCTTTTGATCTGGAGATGAAGTTTAATTTTATCTTCAGTGAGTAATAAATAGTCACAAAAGCCATCTAACACACTATTAGATTTTGGTTCAGTACAAATGAAAGAGCCTTGGGCCATTCCCTGTTTGCTGTGTAGGATGGAACCATCAGTCAAAGAAAAGTCTTTTGAGCCTTTTGCTCACTTAGCAAATTGCCATTGCTATTCCAGGGCACTTAACTGCCCTACTAAAAAATGCTGCAGTTTTAACAGACAAAGTGCTGGACGATAATAGTACTCAAGAATAAAGTTGCATCCACATATTGCAAAGGTAAAGTTCACACCAAGTTAGATACCCTATGTCAGCATTTAGCCAAGTAGGTTTTTTACCAGTCCTTGTGGCCTCCTTTCAGCTCTAAGTGCTTTGAGGTCACAGTCCGCAGATATTCCCCAGATATTGTCACATTACATTCTAGGATGGTCTCATGCACTTGTGAAAGGCCAGTGGACCTGGGCCTTTCCTTGCTTTTTTTACCAGGCTTCTCCATATATACTGTCAGCTCAGTTGCACCTAATGAAAGCAAGTCAGGCTCAAACCCAACCCAGAGCTACAGCCAGCCATGGTGGAAACTACTCACCATCATTTGGTCCTCAGGGGCTCTCTGTTGGAATATCAGCTGGAGTCAGACTGATCAGGGAGGAGACACCCAGGAATGGGCGCATCAGTAGGAATGTGAAGAACAATGACATCTATTGTGCCAAACAGATACCCTGAGGGTCTAGACCCAAGAAGAACCATGACAAGTCCTTCAAGATTCACTCTCAGGAAAGTCACCTTTCTTGAACTTGGAGGAGATGGCCCTTGAAAATAAAACATCTCTCCTGGATCCCTCTTCTCTCCTAAACTGTATCCCCTGGGTTTCTTCTGAGCATATCCCTGACAGGTTAGAATCTGCTGTCCCCTAATCTTCAAATCCCCAACAGGTTGTGATCCACACGGACTAAAAATGCATTCCATATTATAGCACAGGATAAGCTCTAGGTTACTCGTTAGCTGCCTACAGATACAGTGCACACTTAAAAAGAAAAATGTGCATTAAGAATAATATTAGGAAACACATGCTCACTGCCACTATGCTTAGACAACTGGAAGAAAAAAACACCTTAACATGAAACATTCATGCCAGGCTCCTTAGAAGCCTGTCTAAAGGAAGTATCAGAATCAAAAGAAATTTTAAATGCTTGGAGTCCCAACCAGATATCCCCAACATCTGTTTTATAATATAATAACTGGATGGCTTATTTGTTTTCTAATATTTATTCTCTTTGTAGGAAACAGAGTGCCAGCCAATACTTCCAACTTCTGAGTGATACTGTAGCATGTTAGCTCTGTCTCTCAGGGCTTCCACCTATTCCTTTTTGCTGAAGCACTGTGCTGCAGTACAGAAGAATTTCTGGGGATATATTCACTTTTTCTCCACCTTAATTTCTAGTAAATTTCATCTGATGGAAAAATTGTGGGAATATACTTAATCATAATATTTCTATTTCCTCTCCTGGCAGATGCCCATATCTGCAGTTCATGATTCATGTATTTATGTTTAATCATCAAATATTTTCTAAATTCGGAAAAGTTTTATGTCACTTGTTATGTTGTCCAAACTGCTCTCACTAGAAAAATGCGGATGGAGACAGCAAATTAACAAACCATCTGTAAAGGTTGACCTTCTGCATCCACAGGGTTGCAAGAGCTTTTGCTGCATTTGACATATGAAATTACTTTTGAATGTAAGCCTCAAATATGCTAAATTTTAACTGGGGTTCTACAGTGAGCCCTATACCCTGTGGCAGAGTTGTGGAGGTCCCAGCCACGCTAAAGAGGTGCACACTGAGGAATACTATTTCTCATACTGAAAGTAATGTGCTTTCCAGCACTGATAGTTGTGCTTGCACTGGCACAGTGAAGGGAGTTTCCCCTGGCACTTCAGGGCAGCCAACCAGGCTAACGAAAGAACAAAGGGAAAGAGGAGGATTTCTCTGACTACAGCATTAACCTGAACTTCTAGGCTCTCTTGGTTCTAGCACAGACTTGGTCTGTGCCATGAACTTGGGCAAATTAATCCCTTCACAGCTGAGACTGACATCACTAGAATAAGAAAGATAACACTGCGCCTCTAACTGCGTGAAATTCTGTCAAATTAGGTGAAAAAATTTATAGGTAAAATGTTTGGAGGGCAATGCTTAGCCTAAGAGCATTAGCTGGGGTATCTAAGGAGTACTGTTATATGGAACTGCAGTGCTTTACTAGACTATACACAACATGGTATTATAAATATATACCAAATTATAATACCACAACGTGGTATTATAAATAGACTGTATAAGATTTCAATTATAAACACCTTAAATTCATATTTTCTCCAAACTCCCATGAAAAGTTGTATCATTTAAAGGAAAAAATCTAGGCTTTGCTCTCAGTTTGAACAATAATCAACCCCAAGGCAATATGATTACATAACTTGGAAAAGAGGGCAAAATAAGATAGTGATGGCTTCAGGAAATCTAATATTCAAGAGTTACAAGCAAGGCATTTAACTTATTTGTTTGACTATTATTGTTTGTCTTTTTGGAACTGTGGTGGGGAACAAGGACTATCTCATCCTATGTCTGGAGAGCAGTTTGAATAACCTGGCTGTCATCAGAGTTCAAGAAATAATACAACACATGGCCAGCAACAGAGGGGATATTCACTGCACCATGACACCTTAGCAGAGGTCAAATTTGTGCAGAATCAGTTAAGTGTGAACAGGTGTAATCTGACCACCATGAAATGGCTCTCTGGTTAAGTCAATCTAAGTAAGGCATGGGACATTCTACCCTAATGGTATTTGTAATCTGAAACTATCCTGGAGCCACGGAGTATCTGACACTATTCCTAAAGCAAGCCAGCAAGAGAAACAGACATCCTTAATTGCTGCTGCATCATGAAAAATATTTCTCTTGTCAATATTGTGGATTGCTCTCTGATGTGGGAATAACCAGAAGATATCTTCCTTTCCTACAGTTATTGAATGAAAAGAGGGAAACTGTAAATAGTCTGCATGTGGGATGGCATCTTTTTCACCAAATCATTTCATCAGGATGAGAGACAATCATATAGAAAGGGGATTACTTTGCACTTCATGCAACAAAGCATTGGCTCTGACATAGCTGTCCCATAACCTGTAGGAGGCTGTGGCATTGCTAATGAAGTCTCAGTGTCCTTAACCAAATTAAAACCCTGTAAGCTTTTCCATTTAATTTAGAAATTTGCTCAGACTATGTTGGCATTGAGCAATGGAAACAGTGCACATAGAAGCTAAGAGCCCTCAGTGGAACAGCATCACAACAAAGCTAAAGCATGCCTAGCTCCCCTCTGCCACCTATGTTCAGTTTCTTCTACTGAAAACTGAGCATAGGAATGGAAAAGAAATGTCTGCTCTAATCTCAAACAGGATGTTGCCAGGGCATATCCCACAGACAGAAGCCCAAGAGCACACTACTTTAGGCACAGTCCTAAGGCTTTTCCCTGCTTAAATTGTGGGCTTTGCCTCTTCAACCATGTACCTTGTGAAATGTGAAAGTGTGCCCACTGTGCCTTGCTTTCTGTGAAACAACACACTTCTCCATTTGTAGGGCTCCTCCTGTAGTTCTAAAAATGGAATATGGATTAAAAAAATGTCACCACTCCACTGTTAACTTGTATTTGCAAGGTGCCTTCTGAAAACTTCCTTACTACATTAAATTATAACTGTTTAGCCCTTGGCACGCTGGGAGACACATCATGCCTGTGGGCAGATCTGAGAAAAGATCATGAGTTAGTGGCTGACCCACTGGATAATGCCGCTTTTTCTGGTATAGAATAAAACCCAAGCTATAACATTATATGCATTTTAAGACATAAGTATGCACACTCATACAAATAAACAGACATTGCTAATGCTTTAGTGTTTTTAAAAGCTTTCATGTCTTTGGGAACAGAAAATCCTGATTTTATTCCCAAAGAACAGAATCCTGTATAGATTCTCTCATGTCTAAAAAGGGCTCCTTTCATGCTACACCCTTTTCTGCTTCGGGAGAGTATAGGCATTCTAGAAAGGTTTCTCTCTGCTGTCTAGCTGCTTATTTTCACTCTGACTGAAACAAACCAAGGTTTCCAAAAGTACTTCAGGATCCCACACATATATGAATCCATACTGAGATTTCCAAATTGCCTTTCTTTAGAAAGTCAGGCAAATTGTGTACTGTGTTGTAGCCCACACAAAATCTAGGAAGTCAGAGAAAGTAAAAAATTGATGCTGAACTTGACTTACTGTTTTGATATTCGGATTTGTGCTGAGTGGAAATAAATTTAAATACTACAGAATCCAATTTTGGGTTGTTTGTTCATTGCTTCTTAACACATCTTTTAATCTGCTGTGGACAATTCTATCTCTTCCTTTTTAGGAAATGTCTCAAAGATGTAATTTAAACTATCTCATAAAAAGTTCATCACTGTCAGGAAGAGATATGTGCAATTGGGCTTGGGCTTGTGCATGGCTATTTTTTTGATTCTCTGAACTGTTTCCTTTTAGGGGTAAATCTATTGGCAGGACAAACTTCCACTAGTCTTCATTCAAGGGAGGTGAACACACACTCTTACTGGCATTCTATACCTGCTTGTTCCATTATAGTTTCTACCAGTGTTAAATTTGTATTACAATTATTAGTTGACAAGTGCCAGCTTTTCAGGTCAGCCAGCTTTGTTCATTTTTGTATGCAAAACCTCTGGACATGAAGGAGTCGAAGTGGGGAAGACAAACAATCTGAAATATTAAACTTCAACATTTTCATTCTAAAACTCATGCAATAATCCATTCAATCACATCTCCTAATTAAATCTACATTTCTTTTGAATGTGCTTTCCTGTCCACTTAGTGTTTTCTAGTTACAAATGTGTGTATGGTGTAGGGGAGTTAAAAAAGATAAGAAGCTTTTTTCACATTTAGAAAGCTGTGTTACTGAGAAATATGCTTAGACATTCTAACTGAATAAACCAAGAGTTCATAACTTAAGCTGCCAAAGAACACTTTGAAAAGCAAAATATGATGTAGTTTTGCTGGTTTTCCTTCTCTCCACAATGTAAGATGTTGTTTTAAATAGCATTTTACATACATACTATAAAACTCAGTGATGTCCAGACTTAATAAGAAAAGAAAAAAAAAGAAACAATGAAATTCCTCAAATCCATCCATAAAGCTGTAACAATATACACTTGTAAGGGATTCTCACACTACCAGTTAGACTTGAGGAAATTAGGATTTCTCTACTGTAAAAGTACTGAAAGCTGTAGACATGGCCTGAGGATAAGCTGAGTCCATTGTGCTCTGTGAATTTTCTTTTGACTATGTGTCTACTCATTTTTACAGTGAAATTGTGTTTAGCTCCTGTGGAATGAAGGAAGAATTAAGACTTCAATGTATATTATCTATATGTCTGAGTAGTTGTTAGAATGCAATCAGAAATAGAGCTCTCTGTGGGAAGCTATATGAGTTTATAATGCTCCAGTGATTCTGGGTTTGCGCCCTTCCTCTCTCCTCCAGTTCCTTGTATCAAGGCCACAGTAAAGTACTAAGCATGTCTTTCTTCTGGCCACCACTCCTTGAGCAGTCTAGAGCTCAAGAAATGGTTGCAGAAGTGAATACTGAGTTGAGAAATCTTCACAGAATCCCCAGTTATATTTCCAATAATACATAGGTGGCCTTGGAAGTTTCCCACTCGGCGCACTTTAGACCATGGATCTGAAATTTAACCATGAGAGGATCCTACTCTGGAATAACATCATTCAGTGTACCTCGGAAGGAATCAGGTATCCCTTGAATGCATAGACAATCCCCACTTGTTTTCTATGGTAACTTATTCCTGATGTTTATCTTGGGGAAATTTCAAGATGATCTCATAAGTCTTCTTAGTCTCATCCATTTATAGGATTGTTTTCCCCTTCTCTTCTATGCACTGCTGGATCCAACTGGCCCAAATCCTCCCTACAGTAAGTGTTTTACACCAGAGATCATTTTTTAATTGTGTTTTATAAATAAATAGTTCAGATCTTTGGGTAAGATTACCCATTAGCTGAATACACTGAAAAAGAATAACCGATATTTTTACAGTCTGCCTACAATCACTTACTGTACCAGATTAAGAGTTTCTTCTTTCTGATCAGACAAAATATAACAAGAAATTTAAAACCAGCAAATCTAAACCTGAGCATAAAGAGATGTGGTCTAATGCTTTGCTTCTGTCTGTCTAAGATTTGTGAAGAGCCAGTCATTCTAAGAAAAGCCACACACCTAAGCAAGGCGTCACTGTGTTGCATAGAAATGTGGCAGCCAAGCAGACACCTGTGGATCAGCAACAGGACAGGACAAAGACACCATCTTTAAAGACCCTTTTTATCTGTTCTGACTACAGGGTTGGAAGGAATTTCATCAATAGCATGAGAATACTAAGCCATGAGAGGAGTCTAAGATATAGTCTCTGGATCTGGAATAACAGAATGAGTATTCTAGGAACAGCCATGAGCCTGCTCATATGTAAAGGCAAAGTCTTTTTGCCAACTTATTTATTAATGTAGCACTGTGAAACAATGTAGCTTTGAAATTATTTTCCTAAGTTCCTAAGATGTCAAAGAACACATATCGTAGGAGAAACTGCTCTGAGGAAGTGGTGACAAATCCTTCATTAAAGGTAGATACCTGCCTATGTTTCTCAAAAAAAATGTTTAAATGAACACTTTATGTTCTGAAAACCACAACCACACTCTCCCCCTACTCTCTCTCCTCAGATGTAGAAATAACAAAAAGATCATTAAAATCAGAACCTGTCTATGTGCCTATAATGCTGACTGTAGGAGATAAAGCAAATTAGTTTTGTATTTAGTTATTAATGCAGTGAGATCTGAAGCTTGTCCTTAGTCCTACAAGTAAGAAATTCCAAATGCAGTAAAGCCAAGTCCATTTTTCTCTTGCTCACAAGGGAGCCTGGACTCATTTCATTGTTCTTGTGGAATTCATCTTGCTGTGTGAAGGTCCTGCTCACTGCTGGAGAGGCAGTGGTTGGAGTTACTTAAGTACGTTTGTTTGTAGACAAGGTCTTAAAAAGATAAAACTGCATTAAAGTAAAGTCCCATGTTATAGACCCTTTCATAGCAAGGTCAAACCCCATCTTAAACCCTGTTTCCACTGCTGCTGTCATAGCTCCAGCATTTCACTCTTGCAGCAGCTTTCTGGTTTTTCCATTCTAAAATCATAAACGGTCAGTTTGTACCCTTGTGCCAGTGCTGTGTTTTACCCTAAATAGCTTTTTCTCCTAGTGTTTACCCCTCTTCACCAGTGAGTTTGTCGTCAGCTTTCATTTTCTCCCTTGATCTTAATTTTGCTAGACTAAACAAGCTGCTCTATTTCAATCTCTTAAAAGGCCTTTCATTCCCTAATGATCCTTCCATCTCTTTTCTGCAAACATTCTAGTTTAAGTTCATCCTTCCTGTACACGGATGACTATGCAATTTCCTAAAAGAGATTTTACCAGTGTTTGGACTTCCCAATTTGCACTGGTAGAGCCTGCTGGAGCCTTGGACCTTGATTAGCATTAGTGATTTCCTATATCCTGCATGATGTGAGGAGCCTCTACGGACTGCAAAGCAGTGAAGTGTGATGCTACTGCTGACTTCTGTTGCAAAATAGAAAGTGTGCCATGTAGTGAACCAGTTAGAGGCTACAATAACTGGTGTGGTTTTATTTCTGCCTAACTGTTCCTGAATTCCTGAACTGGCAGATTTCTGTGAACAGACCTACTTCTGAAAGGGAAGTCAAGCCTCAGGCATAAGGAGACATTATTTAGATAACTACTAGCACTGAAATGATTGCCAGAACCTAAAAGTTGTTGAGCATTTGTGTGAATTAGATGTGTTTCCACAGCACTTCCCTCTCCTTGCTACAAGGCCGCGTTTGTGTCCCCCTCATTTCCAGCTGGCTGTTCTCAAAGCAGTGGTTGATTTTACCTTGATAGAAAGCTGGAGGGCTGTCCATTTGAAAGGAAGACCCTGTAGACCTGGCTACTGTCCACCAGCTGTTAGTACAGATGCTGCCTTGCTGCACACCCTCCTGCACCATGACCCAGACTGCAGCAGCAGAACAGCTGCTTCTCTGCAGGTCTATTATGGAGCAGGAGCTGTTGTCTCCAGTAAATCCTCATGAAGTAAAAGGATGAACCTGAGCTACATCCCTCCTTCACATCTGTGGGGGCAAGAAGTCTCAGAGAGTTTTTATGCGGTTTCCATCTCACCCTTTATTGATAAGGTGTTGTGAGGTCCCACAGATCTGGGAAGGCTGGAATCTGATATAGCTGAGCCACCACTGACAGTCCTCCTCAGGACTGGGGGAAATGGAAACATATCAGACACAAAGCCATAGTGGCTATGAACATATTGTGTGGATATGATTCTCATTTTCTGAGAGATTCTCATTTCCTGAGAAAATTTCTCATTTTTCATGCCACTGTGAAGGGGAGAAAAAAACCTGTCTTGAGTGTATCTAAGCCAATATAGTTGAAACATCTGGTGAAAACTCAGTGGTGTTTACAGTAATGGCAAAACTTTAGATTTTCCTGGGGCCAAGATGGCCTTGATGTTAACCATAACGTATAATATCACAGCTTCTATTTGTCGTCCTCTTTGGTAAAGTCAAAAATTCTGCACATGGCATATTTTTTATGGATTTTAATAGCTATAATGCAAATAATATCACAGAAAAGGTGAACTATAGCAATATGTGACAACTGAGCAGGAGATCTTCAGCTGCTGAGAATTGCCATGGCTTAGCTGAAATCCCATTTTGTTAGCAAAGAATGTTTCCCACACATTTAGGATATATGAATAGTGAAGGTGTTAGGAACTTTAAATGTGTGCAAAGCAACTTAATGACTCACTTTGGTTGAGCATTGAGAAGCCCCAGCTTCATGTATTGCAGAAGTTCTCCAGAGAAACTGTTAGAGAAACTGAACAACGTACTCAGGGTGTAAAACACATCGACTTTGAAAGAATTGAAGCCCCTGCTGTATATTACTGACTACAAACTCAGTCCCACAAGCAAAGAAGTAATGCAGAAAAATTACTGGAAACTCCTATTTAAAACATGACACCTTCCAAAATAATTTCTACAGGCAGTCAGAATGAATGCACTGTGAACAAAGCAGTTCTTTCTCTATAAACCTTTAAAAAGGAAAAAAAGGTTCAGCACAAGAAGTCTGCAGTTAAATCTCTGATGATTTAGGCATTTTCTTTTATAAGTGTTAATAATTTATCAAGAGCTAAAAGTGTTTTCAGAAGAGTAACTCCATGCTCACTCATTTTGAAGCAACTTTGAGTTTTTCCTTTTGTTTTCAATTTGTTCTACTTGCATTCCTTCTGAGTGGGAAAAATAAACCAAGTATTTCTAAGATATAAATAGTTGAGGATGAGATGAGTAATTACGTGAGAAGAAACCAGAGCTGATTGGTGATAGATCTAAGTGACATTACAATGAAATCCATTCTTTCCTACTAGCTCAGCATCGAGGAGGTGATGATTTTATGAAACAATGCTCCATAAAAATACAATGTGTTGCAGAACATTATTGTATCTCCCCCTCAAAATAAAAAGTAACAACAACAACAACAACAAAATTCTTTTTATTTTACAAAAGACATGCAAATTCTGGCACATTAGGTCATTTCAAGAGTTTTTCAGGTGTTCTTTCTTCAATTCTGAACCCTAGGAAACCAGCCAGCCCCATACTAAATAAGACTTACTTTTCTCCAGCTGTCATGAGCCCTCACTCACCTGCTTTGGAACCTGCTCCTTCGCAGCAGTAAGAATAGTAGCTGGTAATAACTGACACATTTTTCAGTTTGACACCCTTCTTAGCACACCTCTAATATTTAGGTTTTCCTCCCTCAAAGCATAAAAGTACAAAGCAAAAGACCATCAAGGAACCAAACAGTTTATGCCTCCTATGTAATCCAAAGGTAATAATGCTTACATTCCTCTAATAGAATCAGTAAATAGATGTAAATAGATGTAAAATGTAAATACATATATCTGTATTATTGAATTAATTGGTTGTTTAGATAAGTTATGTTGATATCTATTAAAAGAATTATAGACAATTATTGAAATGAAACACATTGGCTCTACATGGTCTTGCCATATTCCATTTCTACTTCCCTGTAGACTGAGAATCAATGTGTCTATTATAGTGAAATAAAAGAGCTTAAATGAACTGAAAAGAAATTATTAAGGCTCCTTGATCCTCTTTTGCCATCTGCCTACTTCACATGCTTACATTTTCCTTAAATTCGAAAGATCTGTGCTATTCAAGTGTGCATTGTAAGCCACTTTACATCACTGATGGAGAGAATATTTTAAAAGTTAAAGATGAAAAAGTGTGTCCGAATTTAAAGGACCAAAGCCAAATGAAGGAAATAACATATCACTGTTACTGGGGAAGGGACTCTCACTTCAACTGGTAGGAAAATGAAACTTATTGATAAAACCTGCATGTCCTTCCTCAGTATTGTACAACTGTTTTGTAAAGTTAGGTTCAGGGAACAGGGGAAGGGCTTATTGTTTATTATTCCTAGATGAGCTATAGATTTTTAGGGGAGCCTTATCTACACTGGTTTTACTGCTACAAGGTTTGACAGACTTTCCTTAGTGCAGATGAACATGCTTATTCAAGTAGAACTTATTCTAGAAGCTGTGTTAGGTATCTCAGCATTTACATATGGGTGTTCACCCAACAGCCTTTCCTGCATATAACTATTTTGGTGGAACAGTCCACTTCTAATCAGAACAGTAATAATAGTAAAACTTTTTAAAGTATATCAGATTTGAATGACCTTTTGATTCTCAATAGTGCTGCAGTGGAAACTCCTCTCTTTTCCTTTTTAGGAAATGTTCATCTAGATTAATTTATCTCCTAGAAAGATCATCAGAGGGAAAAAATAGATTGGACAATAGAGGTCTTGCAACCTCAGTCACACAACTGATGTGAATGTCAAATCTATTGATACAAATGTCAATGTGAAAAAACAAAATCAAGACTGGGAAGGTCTGGAAGGTTAAATGTAAAAATAGAAATTTTAAGCTCTAAACCAAGCCAAATACATCTGCTACTTAAAAGTGCTATTGAAACTATTCAGTAACACAGGAGCACCATCTGGGTGAAACAAGCTCATGTTCATTTATACTACCTCCTGTCATTGTAAAAGCATACTGATAGAGAATATACAGATGGAACTAGGTTTGGAATGATTACCGGCTGAACTTGTAAAGGAAGGATTACGCCTATCTAGAGAGCTGGTCCCTGGGAAAGCTTGTGCTCACCTTGGATTTCTGCTGGTAGTAAGGTATCATCTCCTTGCCATTCACAGCAACATTTTCCTTCTCATCTGAAATGAAGTTGACTGCAAAGGAAAGGAGACAAATAGTAAATTAACAACTTTTGTTGGTAGGAGCAAGTACAGCAGTTAAAAAGAGCCTTGTAAGTGGGTTTCTGTGCTCTATCCCAACAAAGACTTCACGGCTTGTGCTTCTCTTTTTTCTTAGTAGCAGAAATATTGCATATATGTCAACCAGTCCATCCCACAGCCTCATTGAAGCAAAACTGGTCTCCATAGCAACAGCCTTTGAGACACAAAGAGGAAATTTCTCTGTCTGTCTGACCCGGAGGCTTGAACCCTCCCTCTGGGGACCAGCTGCCCTCTTTTGTCTCTAGCTTCATTTGTAAAACATTTTAGCCTTCATCTGTGTTTATATTGACAAAAAGAATCTGTATAAAATAAATGAGGAGAGTTCAGCTGTATAAACCTGCTGGCTGCCTCAGCAAGAGCCAGAAGCAACGACGCTGAAGACAGAAATCTTCATCATTTTCCTTTAATGAATAGAGACAAGTAAACTGGCATTATTGCTTGTCCTCAGGTCACAAACAAGATGAAATAGGTACTTCCACATGGACAGACAGCAAAGGCCACTCACATTCTCTCTTCTGTGAAGACCTATAGTTTTATTGGACATGGCTTCCAGACCAGTCCTGAAAATATTAAATATTGATGCTAGGTGACATTTGTAAAACATTGCAGGATCAAAGTACCTAGCATATCTGCCTGTTACATCCACACCAGCCTACTGCAACATGAAGAACTAGGTCAATATGCCACTTCTGCTACTGGCTTTTATGTGGAAAAAGTTACCAGGTCACTGAATTTCCACTTTTTTTTTTCTTTTTTTTTGGAGCTGCAGTGTAAAAAGAGCCTGAGAAAGCAAGACTGAATCAAAACAGTCCCACTGTCATGCTCTGGGAAAGCCTTTTAAAGAGCAAGGCTGAATCTCACCTGTATCTATTTGGTTAACTTCCAGCTGGTAAAAATAAGAAGTAGCACTAAGAGCAGTTATTCCTGCTGCTCATAGAAAAGCTCTAGTCCAAGAAATGCTGACAGGGTTATGGTCCTGGCTGAGTGACCAAACAGGCTGGAGGTACCTCCTAACGAGGTGTCAGTAGAAGTTTAGAAGCAGGGTCCTAGCTGATGCCTTTTGCTAGGATTTCTCTCACTGTTGAACTGTCTGCTGCTAATAAATGGCAACTTCAGAAAAGGAACGGCATGATATGCTCTCTCTAGTTCTGATGATGCATTGCACTGGCTGGTTTACATGGCAATAGGGAAGCCTGGTCCAATGCGAAGCTTAATGGAAAGCTCTTGTGCATATACATGTTTATACTCTGGTTTGCTTTCTGCCCCACCAAGTGACTGAGGGAGCCAATGCCTAGGATCAAGTTTGTTTCCCTTGGTGGGAGCACAGCAGTAACATTCAATGTGCTTCTTGTCTCAATAAGCTATTGCTTCACTGCCTGAGAAGACCAACAGAGCAGTCTAGTTTATGGACCTGCTTTTACCTCCATTTCTGCCTACACTGTTATTCATGAGGTGGGAACACAAGGCAGCTTACGCAAATCTTCCACTGTGTAAATCATTCTGGCCCTAAAACTGAATGCTAAAATGCAACATGGAGGTTAGAACATCTAAAATTGATATTGAGGTGCAATTACTGCTCTGCACTAAAATGGTTTTGTTAAGAATGCAAACAAGCTAGTATTGACTTGAGACATTTTCATCTGTTACTTTATTTGAAAAAAAAGAAAACATGCTAACAGTGCTAACAAACATCAGAGCTAAGCAATTTCATAGGGTGATTATACAGCAGAGTTCTGGAAACCTTCTGTCTACTGCAGCTCCTAGATATTAACACAAGCAGCAGACTAAACATTTGTACCCTGTTTGTACTGCCAGCTGACAGATGAAGGTAATTAATGGGCAGCTATAAGGTGGAAGAGTCTGGAAAATAGCAAAGCTTGTAGTCCTGAAATACATAGTGCTGATGCCAGAATATTGATTTAATTGCATTACCGTTGCTAACTGATCTTGCATAGTTTTACATTACATATTGATGTTTACAGCTTATTATTTTTTCTGATTTCTATCACATTTTCCCTTTGAACATTTATTTCTAGCTGGACATTACACAAAACAAAATATCCCGTATAAGGTGCACCTATTCAAGTCAACTGGTAACAGGACTTGACACTTGTCAGGTCTTTTTAATTTAGGTTTCAATTCTCTTTTTTTGGGTAACATTGACTCTGACAGTGGATAATTACAATGAATACGCTTAGTGAAATTAAAATCAATGACATCTCTGTCTTTGCTCTTTGGGGAAATTGCCAACAGAGGCAAAAAAAGATTTTCCAAGTACTCTTTTGGAAGGTGCCAGTACTAAATGAAACTGGAAAGCAAAAGATTTATGACTATATAGCACTTGCATTACTGTGGGCTGATTACTTTCTCCAAAATCCATAGTCGTGTAAGGTGAACTAAATGTATTTGGCCTCAACTGTAGAGTTTCTTCCAAATTCAGAGTTCTCTGCAGGATGCTTGGGACATCTGCTCTTCAGTGGAATCAGGGAACACGCACTCCAGCTTCAGTATTCAAGTCAACTTTGTTAGAAAATGTATGAGTGTTCTGGAAGGCTATCAGCCTATGGCTTGTTAGGTACAGAGGACAGTTTGTAGTAAAAAGAGATGGTTATAATGGTCTGACCTGACCTGACCTCCTGCCTACCCTACCTGACAATTTCCATGGTTACTCCAAAAACTTCAGTAGAAAATATCTTTTTATAAAGACAATCATTTGAAATTTAAGGAGTGCAAAACATGCTGACTTTTCTGTGGAGCCTGTGGTAAACCGCTCCAGTAGTTACATACCTCAGTGTTAAAAATGTATTTTATTTCCTGTTGTAAATTTCCTGATTTAAACTTCAACCACTGCATTTTGCTGTCCCTGTGCTTTTATACTAGAAACTCTTCAATCTGCCTTTAGCACTGGTAAAACCCATTCTGTCTGTGGGGTGGGAAGAAGGATAAGAGCAAAGCTAAAAAGCAATGTATTTGCTCTCTCCAATTCTCCAGGAAAGGCATAAAAAGATAGGCTGCATTAGTTGCTAAATTTTATCACAGAGCCTTCTGGTACTATGCCAATGTGAACATTTTATTAGATTAATCCATATTCAGGTTATAATGCTTTCTCCTGCACAGTGTTTCTCTCATGGTTTTTTGAGTGACTTTTAAGAAAAATATTCACATTCCACATTAGAAAAGTTACAGGCATTTCTATCAATGTGTTGCCTTGCACAGGGGAAGCTAACATTCCTCTCCAGAAGGGTGTTTCTTAGAACAAAACCTTGGGGATGTGCACATCTAGGCACTGTGGCAGGTTCTAGTTTTCATCCACGAAAGAGGCTCAGGCTGCATTTCAGCCACTGTAGCATAATTGTAAAATCAGTTCCTAAATATTATAAAAGTAATTCCTGTCCTAGGAACTTTTTTTTTTGTCTTATAGAGGAGAAAGCTCACTGTCGGTAGCCCTTGTGAAGAAGGAGAGGCACAGTGATGGATGCTTGAGGCAGGTTCCAAAATGCTGGCAGCACTTGGTTGGCACATAGCAGTGACTGAGGGGAAAGGCCTGGCAACGGCAGGCTGATAGGCCAGGGTTTCAGAGTTAAAATAAAACAAAGACTGAAATTCAATAAACTGAAAGGAGACCTAATCTCTTCATCCTCTTCCCATTTGTCCTGTTGCTGGCTGCACACCTCCTTTCTTACACCTGCTCTGGCACACTTTGGGCCCTGCTCTGATCTAATTTAATTCACTAGAATGGCAGAGAACTATTTAATTTTTCATTGTGTGTTTTTCAGGTGGATTTTTTCGCCATTTTAGCTAATGGACTTGGCACATAAGAAGAGCTCTGGCAATTGCGTGTTGGTGAGGAGAGGGGAGGAGGCAGGTAAATGCACACCCTGCCCTTGGCAGCAGCGAGCTGTAGATCAGCCTGCTGTGCCTTTTGAAGCCATGCCCTTCAGTTTTAATCAGAATGTTAAAAACACATGTTAATACCTTGAAATGGAAGGACCTGTCATGACCCAGAAGGCAGCAGCGTGGTGGGAGCCCGGAGAAGGCAGGGCTGCGCGAAGCAAGGCGGCCGGGAGAGCCGAGGGCGTCCCTCAGGACTCCCGCTCTTTCTGCGACGGCTCCGTTGTAGCACTCGCCCCTTCCCGAGGCGAAGCAGAGGCAGCTCCGGAGCAGCCCCACGCATAGCAGTAAGAATATTGTAAAGCTTTTGAGGTTTGGGAGAGGGTTTTTTAAATTCCATTGAATTTCCGTTCTTTCCTTCATTTGCTTTTGAGCACTGTGTGCCCACACCTCGGTGCGTGGCTGCCGAGGCACAGCTGCCGCCCGGCTCACGGGGCCGAAGCATTAGGTGCCACTGTGGCACCCGGCTGTCCCGGCGGCCTCAGGAGCTCCGGCGTGTCCCGTGTGGCACGGACACCCCCCCAGCCCAGCCTCGGGGCCGTGCAGGAGCCCATTGCTACGCTGCACCCGCGGGTGCAGCCCCAGGGCCTGGCTGAGGTGTGCCAGCGCTAGGAAGCTGTGCTTTATCGGGCGGTAAAAAGCCAAAATTCCTGTGCACGTAGACATCAGATCTGCGAATGGACACGCGAGACACGAGCGGCACTCAGGCCTCCTGGGTGGTAAAGCTGGCAGCCCTAACATCACACAGGATCTGAGGGATGTGGGCAGCCGGTCTGGATTTTAATGATAGATTCCAGCCACGTGTAAAGAAACTTTGGGAATTGATTCAGACTTTATGCGGTTATTTTTATCTTATGTTTATCATGTTGACCTGCTGGGTAAAAAAATAGGAGTTAGTACAAGAAACATATAGTTGTATAACATAAATTACTCCAAAACTTTCCCGTGCTATGCGTGGAGCTATTACAGAAAGACTGTCGGATTGGATAGTGAAAATAGAAATTATTTACGCAATTGCAGGGTGGAATTCTGTGTGTCTTCTTGCTTTTGTTCTGTTGCTATTGCATGCTTAAATTGAAGACGTACATTCCTGGGCATTTTTCATTTCCTCCCTACTCTCTTCTGTGTGCTACTACTTATTTTGTGTTAGTCTGTTGTTTCCATGAACTTAATTTTTTGCGGTAAAAACCTATATTATCATTCAGTCCTACTTGATATTTTCATAAACCACTGGGCATATTTAGAGTTGTCTATAACCACAGTTTTGTTGCAGCAGAGGAAAAATCCTAATTATGATATCCTACATAAATACTTTGATACAGTACAGTAGCTCTAAGTCATGTGTAAAATGGCCGCTATTCAGCTCTGTGGGTCTAGTGGTGAAACAAACCATGAAAATAAAGTTGACTAAAACCAGAAAGGAGAGAGAATAGAGTTCTCCTGCCAGTTTAGATGAGAAAAAGATAGGCTGTTATTTACAGACTGAAGTCTTTACCCTTCCTTGGGTCCTAATGTACTCGGTGCCCTTTCCAGCAGAGCACTGCTGCTCTCGCAGTACATGTTTCACTGATGTTTGCAAACCACCTCCATATGTTTTGTAATGATTTTTAAAAGGAGAAATACCAGACCATCATACTTGAGATCCAAATCTATCTCTATTAAATTGAAAATGAACATTATAAACCCAGGAGCAGATGGTGAGCAATCAGAGATTAGCTAACATTTATTTAAAATGTTATTTCAAAGCAATTTTTTATTTTTCTAAATTGAAGAGTGAGAACATGACTACTTTAGGATGTTTTCTGTTTTCCAAGTAGCGAGAGCACCCTTGTCTGGACAGACTGTGAAGAAAAAGACCAGGTTGATGGAGAGTCAGGGCTGTCATAGCCCCTGTGGTGCTGGCAGGCCTGCCTCAACAAGGCTCATGCAAACTGGGTTGGGTTGGTAATCGTGGGAGCTAAAAATTGGTAATTATTTTAATTTTTTAAGTTCTCATGCTTTAGCATATGTGTTTTCACATTTTCTCTGCAGCCATGAGGGACATAAACCTGAGGGAAAGGAAGGTAAAAGTGCAGTTAATACAATATAGGAAACTGCTCCAGGATTTAGGGCTGGAAGCACCCTTCATATATGGAAGGTCTTACAGTAAAAGTTATGAGGGGTGGCAGTGCTGATGAATGGTCTGTTGAATTCCAAATCTTTTGCAGGAAATGCTGTGCAGGTAGTGCTCTTTAGCGGGCTCTAGTTCTTAGCTACTGTTGCTATCACCTAGTAGGTAATGTCTCTGGTGGGGAAAAGGATTCTAAAGAAATGCGGGTTGCAAATGGCTACTGTTCCTACAAAATGTTTCTGGAAGAGTAGGACCCGTGCACAAAGTCTTGTACATACTTGAGTTTGTGGGTGGGGGCACAAACCATTTGCTCTGTGTATCCTTACCCATGTTTTTGTAGCCTTTTCCATGTGCTCAGTATGTTTCTAGGATACTTCATCATTTGCAGCCTGACATGAGTCTTAATTTACAATTCACTTGATCTTCTAATTCTTTGTAAACTAGGTGGGGTCTTCAATGTAGATGTTTTAATGCTGTGCACTTTGTATTCATTTTGTGGCTTTAAAAGGCTCGGTAAATGACTTGGACCTTTTGAATAGCCTCTGATTCCCATCTCAGATTTGTCCCTGTTTTTTCTTACATGTTCCATGAGCGCAGTTTGTAACCAGAGACTGTGATTTGTCTCTTGCCGTTAGTAGAGTAAATAAAGGATAAAATTGTTTGCAATCTAACTGCTTTGTACACACCTGCATTTAAAAACACAGACACCCCTTGTAATCAAGATAGTTCCTCAGTTGCAGGTTGTAGGAAGTTGGAGAGGAAAGGAGGAAAAGGGTATAGCAGGGTATTTATCATGTCATGCCTTTCCTGCTTTTGTGCTCTTCTGTAGGAATCTACTACCCTGTGCTGGCAGAGATGGCTCTCTGTGCTTAGGAGACAGTGGATCTGACCCAATATGTCCATTCTTGAACTGAAAGATTGAGGGTATTCTGGCTCTTGACAAGACATTTTTTCATACCAGAATAAATACTGACTGCACAGTTAACCTGAAAGAGTTAAGTTTAATTTAGCTTCTTTTACAAACTGCTTCTTAAAGGCTTTTCTGTTTGCTCATCTCCACTGGATCTTAAGCAGAGACATTGTGTTGCTATGGAAAATAGTGAGCAAGCAATAACAAATGCATCCTCACATAGAAGCAAAGCACCCTGTTAACCATCAGCCGTACAGATATGACTGAGAATGGAAAAGAAAACATGGGGAAAAATATGAAACCAGTTCCAGCTTTCAGTCTGTCCTTAAGTGAAATACAACCTCACTTTCTTCTTTCAGCACAGCACGGTGGCATTCATGTGATCTTGGAGAAGAGAGTCATTTGCTGATAGCAGTTTCACTGTGTAAGGATACCTGCCACAGGCATGAGTATCAGTCTGAAACAAGAGATTTTGAAAAGCCTCACCAGAGTTACACTTCACATACGCACATTTTACACTAAGCCAAAAAGAATAAGGGATTTTTCTTCTATGATCTTCTTAGTTCCAAGAAAATTTATTTATGAGACATATGTGGGAATAGAATACTTTAAATCCAGTCAGACTTCATCTTGCCTCCAGACTCTGAAAGGATTGGAGAGATATAAATTAGAAAAAATTTGACATTGGCCTTGATCTTTGCTTTGCCACCTAAGATGCTTTCCAAGGTCAGCCTTGAAATTCAACAAAACACTATTCTGTCGGAAGAAAGCAAAAGTTGCGCACTAGAGCTATTTTAGTTTTTAGGATTTTACTGTTACAGCTTTTTTAAAAATAGTCACGTAGGATCCAGTCTATTTTTAAACAACTTAATCTTTTCATTCCTAAGTCTCTTCTTTTTTGTCCATATATCTGCAGTTTTCTTTTTATAATGTTCTTGACTAAGCAGAGTTACAGTCAGTACTCATTCATACAGCATACTGAAGTTGAGATTGTAGGTCTTTGTTTCAAGGGACCATTTGTGTTTTGACAGGCAATGAACAGACCAGTTGCACTGTTGTTTTTACTGAAGACAGGCAAAACTAGGCCAAATCCTATAGCACTCACTCAAGCAAAACTACAAGAGAAACTTTGCCTCAATTCATCTAAGAACAGTCAGAAATGGAGTTTAGCATTTCCGTATTTTCCATAGTGTACTCCGAAAAGCTCAAATCATCCTTTTTGCAGCTGTTGCTCATGCATAATTCAAAAATGTCTGATTCATTGTAAATGTGAAAACTCAGCAAAAAGTGTACATCAGAAGTTCCTTAATATAAAGCTCCAACTATATGTGAGATGAAACCTAGTAAACTTAAGATTCCCCACTAGCTGAAATTAAGCTAATTTTTGTTAACAATTAATAGTAAATAAGATGGTCTGAAAAGTGCTCAGTGCCTTGTGAACTTAATCTGCAGCAGCAATTGCACCTCATCAGTCTCCCCAAATCAGCAACATATCTATTTATCAAAAGAATTAAATAATAAAATCCAGAGCCTTTTGTTATGTGTGTTTCCTCAGTGTTTTTCTAGCTGTATATGTTCATGTACATGAGTAGCTAACTTCACTAATACCTTTCTTCCGTCAGGAGACAGCATTAGGGGTGAGGAGTGCAGTAATCCACCCACATGCATAAACTTCCTTTTGTAATACAGCCCCATTTCATCTACATTTTCCAAGGACATTTACTTATTAAAAGGGCACTTGGGTGGGATATGGAACTCAGCACCCACAATTCTTTTTCTCCTGCTTAATTTCTAGCTGCATTGCCTGAAGCTGAGGAGGTCTTGGGATGTGCCCATGATTCCAGTTTGAGTCAGTATGTGAAACACTGGATTAATAAGAGACTTTTACCAACTTAGTCACCACTCTGTATGTAAACAGAAACATCTTCCAGTGAGTGATTTAGACTAAGTTCAAGCTTATAAGCTTGACTCCTTTATTCTGTTTCCTGCAGCAGAGATATTAATTGATCATCATTACTTACCAGAAAGGAAGTGTACCTGTAACATAGCAAGATGATCCTGGATAGAAAGTAATGCGGACTTCTCTGGGCATCAAAACCGTGAATAATATTTTACTTCTCCCTTGGTAGGGAATCAAAGAGAGCCTTGGGTACTCCAGTTCAAACCACATCACAGTTGAAGTGTCCGAAGAGAATCTAAAATTTCAGATCCAGCCACTGCTGTGTAAAACAATGCCACAGGAACATTCCCATGTCAAAAACCACAATTTTTATAGCAAACTGAATAGCTTTTTCAGGCAATGAGCAATCAGTTCAAATATATACCTTATTCCAACTAAAACAGAGATCCACTGTGTATCTGTTCATAGAGAGTACTTAGCCTAGACTCTAATCTCTAGAAATTGGCATAATTTGAAGGCACTTGAGAGAACAAACACTCAAATTACAGACTGTTAAAATAGGAAATATGCTGGATTTCTACTGGCACACTTTGTTGGATACTTCTGCAGTTATGCTCCAGTCCAAATATAAATGCTTTCTGTATTAGCTTGAAAGGCATTAAGGGTCATGTTTTCTACAGATGGACTGGGGGCTGAAGATCTAACTTGTAAAAGCAAAAAGGATGGGAGGCCTTGAGAGTAGCCTGTCTAATCATGTGTATGGAAGGCTCTTCTGTGGGTGTACCACAACGGCTATAGGGACGGAGCTGGCTTTACATGGAGCAGGGGTAGAGGTTTTGTCCCTGTCTTCTGTTGATGTCTTGAGCAAGACTTCTACCTGGGGGAAGCCTTATTTCTCGCTAGTAAATGTGGTCACATTCTTCAGTACTGTGTTGTGCTTAGAAGATTATTTCTAGCTGTCTCTTACAGTTTCCAAAGGCTGATTTCACTGTGGGTGAGCACACAACACCAGGACTGTGTTAGGAAACTACACCCTATTTTCAGATATCCAAATGCCTTAAAACAAAGCTATTCTGAGTAGAGATAGCAAAAGATGTAACTTTATGCACTTTAGCAGAAAACTGAAGAATCATCTCCCATCTAAAAATCCTTTATTTTCTCAAATCTTACTCAGTGGTGGTTGCCCTTGGTTGCTTTTGCCACCAGGACATATAAGAACCAGAGTTTTAACTTGCCATGCTATCCTTTGCAAGACTGAGAATAAAAGATACTCGTTCCAAGTTTTCCTTATAGAGAGTGAAATTTAGAACACCTTTTCAGTTAGCTCTTCTCAAAAGAAATCAAATAATACATTAGAAATTAGAAAAAATTATTTGCTCAGAAAGCATAAGTTTTGTTTATATCACTTTAAATTCCCTTCTCAGGCTGTACAGAAAAAACACCTGTCTTTTGTAGGTAGGATCTCTGAATGTAAATATCAAGCAATGATGAAGAGTGTGTTTTACTTTTAAAACCTCACAGTTTGGGAGAATCTTGCTTAAAATTTTGGAAGACCTTGAACTTCTCTGCCTAGCACTGTCTGCAGTTTCTGGTGCAATTCCCATGGAAGGAAATAAATGTGTCCATGTCCTTTGGTTACCAGGGAGGAATTCAGGGGCTGAATTTCCTTCACATAAAGCTGTGCTCCCAATCCTCATGCCAAAACATCTACTGCTAGAAAAAAAGCTGTTTGAATGGTGTTTCAGTAATTTTGAATAATTCAGGCCTCCACATTCTGGACTCCAGAGCGATTTGAGGTTTGAAACTGGGACATTAAAGCTAAAGTAATATAAATGGAATGACACGTGTGCTTTCCAAGATCTGGAAGTCTGCTGCCCTCCAGGTCTCTAGCTTATTCAGGAAATGATCTTTTTTGATAATGTTGACATTCCCATATACAAATGAAAATCCGTAGTGTTTCCCGGACCTGACACTGAAACACACACAAAAGGGAGCAGCGGGCTCAGAATGAAATAAAGTGCTAAAGGAAACAAGAATAATAATCTTGAACTTCATTTATTGTGCTTCTTTAAATCTTTGTTTGGCAATGTTTCTGTGGAAAGATTGAAGTTTAATTTTTCACACGTTTAACACCTGGTTAAACACCATGTAAACTCGTGGCAGTGGCCAAATACAACTCATTAAGGAAAACTTGCGACTACTGTCCTAATGAAGTTCCAGATTTTTCTATGCCCTTTCTTGAATTGATTCTTTAGAAGCTTTTTCTATAAAGCATCTCTCCTGATTTCATGTGTCCAGATTAAGTGAAATACATTTTATTGAATAACCACCTCTGGCTGTGATTCTTTATGTCATTTGAAAATGTGTTTCTAATATTGCTGTTTGTAAGACAGCAGAGGGCAAATGTTTTTACAAAGAAATCCAAGAATATTGGCACTGTAAAAGAGAATTCTTCTTGACACCTGTCAGTATTTGGTCCTGTGGCTGGCATATCCCTCCCTTTTTTGACTTGCTTTGTGTGCTAACTTTCGCCAGCATCTTGGAGATATTCTGGTTTCATATCTGCTGCAAAGTGCTTCAGGCCAAATATCTTTTACCTCCCTCCTATCCCCCCCAGAGGTCAGAAGTTCATTTGCATAGCATTGGAGCAGCCTGCTTCTGTAACAGTTGGTGAAACAAGGTTGTGTTAAAGAGAGCAGTGTTGGTTTTATTAGAAACTAGGGACAAGAATTAAATGAAACTAAAGTTGAACAGAAGAAACTTTCCTGTACCTGGCAGCTGCACAAAGTCTAGCTCACCAGGTTACAATCTCATAGTTATTACTGATACATTCAAGCCCACTAGAAAAATGTATCAGTGCTTATCTGACCTTTCTTCTCATAATATGGTTCACAGATCTGTTACAACAGGAACTTCAGCCAGCAGCTGCTTCGGGGAAGAACAGTTCTGGCAGTCATGAGCAACAGGGAAATGCTTCACCTTTTGAGGCTCCTTTCAGCTGAGAAAACTCTCCCTTGTTAGGATAACTGAAATCCAGGTTTTTTCAGTGGCAGGTTGTGTTAAATATATTTCAAGGACACAAAGCCCAAGCAACTGTTTCGCCAACTGCAGTTTGTGCCTAATTCCACCCAGTGATGACAGCATTTCCAAGCCTTTGTGTGAACATTCCAGCTTTTTGCTAGATGTGTTAGAATATGTTGTCTTTCTGGACTGATAAAAGGAAATCTTTAGCTCAGCCCACACACACACTTGCATTTCTTTTTATGGAAGCTCCACTGGTCTGTCACTGGGGAAATACCTTACTCAAAGGAGAGAAACAGAATTACTCTTTCAAGACCATTATTCAGAATTAGGTATATTGTATTTAAGTGTGTCGAAGATTGCTGCTGCCATAAGGCAGGAAAATGTGCAGGCTGAGGCTGATCAGTGCAGAATTTGATGTACATGTTGCTACATTGTAGTCTTTAATACAAAATGCAAGGATACTCTGCCATCAGATTGTCATTGCTTTTAAAATTGGATTGTGATGCTTCACCAAGGCTTCAACACTCCTTGGATTTCTTTAGTTAGTGACTGCAAGAAAAAAAAATTGGTTGTCAGAACTAAGAGTGTAAAAGTTGGTCTCATTCTGGAAATCTGTCAACTTCAGGTTCAAAAGCCTGAAGAAAAAACAGACACGCAGAAGCACAAATCATGGATGGGGAGTGCAAGGGCAGCCATTGTAGTGTTTCAGCATGCACAAGGCTCAAATCTGTTTGAAATTTTGCAGGATTGGAGTAAAGTTGGTGGCCTAGGAAATTCTTCAATACTGACACTTGAGTGAAACTGTTCAGGACAGAGAAATCCACCTCTAACACAGGGGATGTGTTCATGGGATGTGTGCGTGTTTTCCATTAAATCAAACTGTCACATCTAGCATCACTCTCTTATCTACTGAAGGAGCTGTGCTGTCTTTCCAGTGCCTGCTCTCAGAACTGAATTGCAGCAATCTCTTCAAAATATCTCATTTGCCGCATGTGCCAATTGTGAAAGCACACAATACATAACCAGAACTGACAGGAGATGGCAGCCATGCAGAGAAAAGTGTGACACACACAGTGTTTTGAAAGAGGAATGGAGGGCCAGCAGAGACATCGAGGAAGAGCAGGGAAGAGAAGGTATGACAGCCTTAAGACACATCAAAAGAAGGGAGGGAAGCCATGGAAACAATGATGTCTGGCAAGGAGTATGAAACTGGAAACAGGGAATAGAAACTATTCACTCTGTTTAGGATAGGAAGGAGGGATTCAAAGACAGTAGAACCTGGAAAAAAAAGACATAGGGGAGTGAGAGGGCTATGAAAGTAATGTTATAAGTAGTGTAATAGAAAACCACTATAGAGGAAGTACAGACAGCTATGAAAGATTAGAGACTGAGCAAACATCACTAAATATGAGGAATGGATAAGGAAGGGAGACTTTACTGGAGACTCTACTTAACTGTTGATGAAAAAAAATAGAAACACAGAATGAGGAAAACATTTGGGAAATGGTAAAGAAAACAGGGATGTGAAGACATTGGGACATAGAGGAGAAGAGAAGCCAGGAAAGAATACTCTAAAGCAGATGAGGAGCACAAGCAAAAATAAAGAAAAAAAATCCAACCCCAAAATAAGCCAAGAAAAAACCCCAAACAACTTCCTTGTCTTAAGCTATTAAGGTAGGAGAAAGAGATGAGGTTATTCATTGTTGACAGAACCTTTTTTTTTGAAAAAGACTGTACTGTTTGCTGATTACAGAAACAGCACAGTAACTATAGTTACCACAGTGCATGCTGCTGCAAATCTAATCCTCTTCTGGGTGTCCATGTTAATTCCTGCAGAGATGACCTTGTGATGCATAGCTACATCAAAGGATCAATATAAATGCACCCAAATGTATTAGAAAACTTCCATTTATCCTCCTAATCAGCTTTACATTAATACTGTAATTGTAGTGACTGACAGTTGCTTTGTCAGAACCTTTTCACAGGAAACTACTCCAGGAAACCATTCCCCAAACTTACCTGATCACATACCTGTATTAGTTGGCATATTCATATGAGGTAACAGAGACATAAACACAACATAATCCTTGCTATGTAATGTAATCCTCAGTGTTACAGATGAAGAAATTGATTTAGGAAGGCATTTGGGGACAAAGGTATTTCATTGTAGCCTAGAGATTTTGGCAGATGTCTCTGTTGCTTCCAATTATCATTTTACCATCCATTGGATTCACTGCCCCAGGAAAGTTACTTTCCATTTCAGGTTAGCCAGTATATTTTGATTTCTACCTGTTTCATGGAAATGCTGCAAAACTGTCCTAAATAGTATGTTTATCTTGGAACAAGATAAGAAAATGCAGCTTTTAAGTTAAGTAAGAGCAGTGTTAAAGGGTGCATTTTTACAAAGAACTCTCTAACATTTCTGTACATTCACTGTCTATTCAAATCTTTCAGGCTCTCTACATTGACTTTAACAGGCAATGAATTAGACTGAAAGTTAAAGCCTGACTGAAGCATTCAGTTAGAAAAATATGATGTTATCTGTGAACCACTGCATTCTGAACATTGTGATCAGGCCACAAAAAATGTAGCTTGAAACAGGTGCCAGACATTTTTGTAGAAAATCAGTGCAATTTCAGATGAGTTTAATGGAGCAGCCATCTCATGAAGCAGCTAACCAACTGCTCACATTCCTGCTTCACTCATCTTAACAAAATTGTTCAAATCTTCAGAGTTTTTTACTAATCATATGCAGAACCACAGAAATGGTCACGCTTCGTATTTAATTCATTTTTCCTTCAACTGTGCAAACACATGATACTCATTGCAGGATACTTACTGTGTAGGAAGCTACAAAATGGGCAGCAAACTGGCCTGGTACCTAATCTGTTCAAACATGGTAATATTACCTACTAAAAGTAAGCTGCAAAATGAGAAATGGAAGAAAATGACTATAAACTGAGTGTTAGTATACTAACTATAAATGGGATTAGAGAGAAAACAGGCTCAAATTTTTCCTTCCTCTCCTTAAGAAGCTACACTGAACTCAGTGGGGTAACTCAAGGTAGAGTTCCTAACTGAACAATCATGTCTTATTGTTATACATTCTTTCTTTGCATGGAACCCATTTATTTTTTCCCACTAGACTGTTTAGTAAACCACAATTATTCAGTTAGCAATCAAACCTTAATTAGATTACTTACATGCCAGAACAACCCCAGTCACTTGTGTGAACTACATTAACTTCTAATAATTTAGAAGGAAGTCACAGGCACTGAAACCAGCTCCCTCTCTCATGGACGGGAGAGCAGCTGCCTGCGAGATCACAGTCGTGCCAAGGCTACTTTATGCTCTGCAGATGGTTCCCTTCCCTCTCAAGTTTGAAGATAGAGATGTGCTGAACAAGCCTTTTGTAACATTCTTGCTGAAAAGTTAATAGCCAACAACTAAATCTGAACAAAAAACAGCAGTGGAATATTCCTCTGAAATATGAAAATCTATCGATGGCCTTTTAGCAATAGCGACTAATTTGCTATTTCCTAAACAAGGACTTGATTAATGATACTTGGAAGGGATAATGTTTTTGAACGTTAGAACTGGAATGGAATTAAATCATTGTTGATTGTAGTGCATGCCTGCTCACACCAGTTATCACCCTCTGCCTGTCTGAAGATTAATACTCTGTATACATACTGTGAGGGGAGAAAGATGGAGCAAATTCCTTTCCAGCATTTTTTCAGATATATTTTTTTGCCTGGTAAAAGAATTCTATTCCCGGCATTTTAAATGAAGCAACTCCAAGAAAGTAAGTTGAAAAAAAGAGAGTTCACAACGAGTAGCACCTTTAGTCACAAAGATGGGAGCAGTGAGAGCCTGATCACGTGCAGCAGAAATTTTCTGTAGTGCCTGATGAGCAGGATTGCACTCTCTTGTGGAGGTGTCAGACTGCATCACTGCAGCAAGCTTGGTATACACTCCAGGTAACTGGAATCTTTAGGGATGGTGGATGAGAGTAATGAAGAGGCCTGACAGTGGGATGACCTCTCCCTGAGGAACTGAAAATAATTACCTCCTGAAGGCAGAAGCTGAATTTTAGGACCTGTTCATACAGGTTAATTTTTTCTTCTTTTCTGATGGCCACTTACAAATAAGTGACATTGGGTAGCACCAGTGCTACCTATGGCTTCAAAATTAAACAGGTTTAATTTTTTTTATAGCAATGAGAAATACACCACAATCATGTAATGTTGCAGATCTTGCCAGCAGAAGCAGGGAAAGAAATGTTCTTTAGCATTCTGATTCAACAACTGCCTCTGTAACTTTAATTTGTGCTTTATATCACCATTGGCTTTAAACAAATAGGTAGCATAAATGAAAGGCACTGGACAGCTGGTAGGGATAGTGGCAGAATGGAGTGTGTCCCTGTTTATAAAAGTTACTCCACACCACTCTCATTTGTCAACCCACAAAGAGCCTGCAAACTCCAAACCCTGAAGTCCTGCTGTCATTACTATATTTTGCACACTGAAGTAGCATCCTGATGGGTGTTGTCAGTGAGTTAAAATGGGATAATAG
Organism: Edolisoma coerulescens; assembly: GCA_013397115.1. Lineage (NCBI taxonomy): Eukaryota > Metazoa > Chordata > Aves > Passeriformes > Campephagidae > Edolisoma > Edolisoma coerulescens. Next base: position 1,963,828 of record VWZW01005043.1, read on the forward strand.
TTATAACATGAAAATAAAGTAGCCTCTGCTCCTCTGCAACGTGTAGACCTAACTGCTTTGGTGCTGAATAGATTCAATCCATAAATAAAGAGATACAGATGGCAGGATTTCACTTCTTTGTCTGCTTTGCTGGTCTTTTCCAGAATTTTGTGGATATCCATTTCTTAACAATTACCCATCCAGTGTTATTTCTGATGAGGGCATTGCCTCTGACAGATCTGCCTGTGTTTTGCAAGCTTTCATCAAAATGCCAGAATTACTTCATTCTTCATTTGAGCCTTTTTCCACTCAATTTAGGCAAGATAAAGGCATCTGCATTCTCATCTGCATACATGCATACTGATTTTTTTTTTCATTATTTCTAGCCATAAAGAATATTTTTGGCCTAGCTTTCAAAAAAGTCTGTTTTCTATCAGACCTTAGGGCAACTACAATTGTCGATATAAACTGACAGACACTAAGAGGTTGGTTTTTTTTTTCAAATTAAAGCACAGTAAAATGCTAAAATTGCAATATATTTTAGGTAGCCTCTTAACATTTATTATTATCTCATAATTTTACAAAATCTATAAAACCTAGTACCTACTAAGTCTAATGTCATTGATTTTACTCAGTAACTGTCATATACATTCCCTTGTGGTAACCATGTACTTCATCTCAGGTAAGAAAGGGGCTCTGCTTTTGAAATTTAACAATATGCAAAGCAATGTTTTGTCATAGTATCTAAAAAAAGGTACGGAAATCACTCCCCTTCTCCTTGCCATTATGTAGGATCTCCTCTAATGTTTCCAAGGTCATAAGAAGGTCTTTTGCTAATAGCCCACAAAAGCAAAAGGGATATGAGAAACATCATCCCAAATCTGTGAATAAGAACCTATTTTGCATACATTTTACTGAGCAGGCCTCTAAGATAGACATAAATTTTACTTTTTCTTATTAGTTGTGACCTAAGGCTGTTGATCCCACTAGCAGTCTAACTCTTAATAACTGAGTAGCACCTGTTTCATTAATAGTACCATTTCTTGACCCAAATTCTGCTTCTGCTTTTTTAAAAAACATTTTGGGTTTATACCTGTGGATGGCTCTTTCAAGCAGGCAGTGAGATGTGGTCGGTCTGTTTAGTGCATGAATGAACTACATGCTCCAGGCTTTGTAGGCAATTGTTCAGTCATGTAGATCTCTGAGTTTTCCATTTCCAAAATCATAAAGAAATACCTGGAGAAGGCAGCAATGAGCGTTGCTCCAGATTCACACCATTTAGACAAGCTTAGATTGCTTCTGGCTTTATTCTGGACTAAGTTTCCCCTTATGTGGGATAGCACATGGCAGCGGGGGGAGGTTCCTAATAAGTTGCACACTTTAGAGGAAAAAGTAAAAACATCTTATTTGCAATTTATGTTTGCGTCTTGCTGGCAAAATCACATCTTTAAATGTTTTGCAATGACATATTTCTAGTTTTTGTACTGCTGAATGCTGGGTAGAACACTCACCAAATCAGTCATCTATAAAGATGCTTGGCAATCACTAAAAATCAGAATAGAACCCCCAGAGGGTGAACATGCTTCAATTTAGATTAATATTTCATACTAAGAAACACATTCTTGTTCTATTTTGGTTTTCAGGATGCCAAAGAACATGTTCTGGGCATGATTTGTTCTGAAAACCAGAGAAAATCCACTTTTTCCTATGCCATAAACCTGCTAATCATTTATAGATAAGATCATTAGAGCAAGCTCAAGTTAGAATGCAGGATGTAAATCTTTGTGTCATTATTCAACCGTTTATGAAAATGTTTGTTAAAACTCTGCAATAAATAACTTAATCAAGTCTAGCAGTGTGTCCTCGTTTTCCTTAATTTTTCCTCTTAATAAAGGCCAGTGAAAAGAAAGGTTAATTAAAAGTCTGTCATTTATAAGCCATAGAATTACTTTCCAAACAATGCTTATCACACAAGAAATATTCCATAAAGATGATTTTATGATAATTATGTAAAAGTCAGCTTGTTCAGGGCTCCTGGCAATTATCGCTCCCAATCTCAGGATCAACAAAAAATGATTAAGTAGCTAGAGAAGCTTTAATATAACAAACTTAGCAACTTCTGCCCAAGTGATATATATATATGCATGCATACACATGCACAAATACAGGCAAGCAGGAGGGATGTCCAGCATTTGTGGGTTTACCCTCTGCTGGAGATAGAAATCTCCTGTTTAGTTTATTGTGAATACCAGCCTAAATTTTTGAAAGTGACAAATTAGGTGAATTCCAGATTTTGAAGATTTTGATTTTCAGATCCAAGTTCAGTTTGCAAATTAAGTTATCAGAGACACCTCTTCAAAGTGCAAACATCTAAAATACATCTGAATCAGGTATTGAAAATGAGATCTGTGATTGAAAGTTCTGATGCATAAAGACGAGATTTTTGACATAGGGTAGAAGACAAGTTGTACATTGCCTACACTTCGATACCATAGAGAATTAACAAAATACCATTTAATTTTATGAATGGAAATCCAATTTTCATCCAGAATCCAGCTAAAAGGAAAATCTCACTGTAAAAAGTTTTCTACCAGAAGTTCTTGCTTCATTTAAAGCTGTTCTTAAAAATAAAAAAGATTCTCTTGAAGATCTCTAGATTAAGAAAAAAGTAGTTTCAAACAATTAGCAAATATGCAATTGTCTTTTCTATTATATCTTGTTTTATACACTTTCTTTCCATTAAACAAAATTTATTCTACCTTCTTATTTCCATTCAGCAGCCAAAATCAAAACATAATGAGAGCATACAAATCAAATAATATACAACAAGTTTCCATTCTTTAGTGAGAAGAAGCCAGACTATTCTCTAGGCTGCAGTATTCCTGACAGCATGTGGTGTGAAGGCCCAGCCCTATCTGCTGCTGCAATGTAAAATGCTATTAAGAGAAGTTTGGAACAAAGAGAAACATTCACTGTCCTTCTCCAAATACAGTAGAATTAGTGTAGCAGTCAAAGTTAATTTTCACATGGTCCGTGTGTGTAAAAATCGTGTGCGTTCTGGAGGATTAAAGCCAAATCCTGATCTCACTGATGTCAGATGAGATACCCCAGTGATGAATGTGCTTCTTGGCTTCCCAAGCAGCCGTCAGACTCAATGTGTTTCTAATAAGATGGAGATTCAGTAGGGGCCAGGTGCTCTATTAGTTTAAATTGTTAGAGTAGCAGGAGTTGTGTAGAAGGTTAGGAGATGGAAAATGTTTTATGCCTCCCCTAAATGCCTGCTCCAGGTCCAGAATCCAGTTGCTGCAGCCCACCATTTGTACTGGCTGAGCTTCTGACTGAGGCTTAAGTTATAAGCCTTCTATGTAACAGCAATAAAACAAACACTTAATGTTGTATATTTGCAAGAGAACTCAGTTTCAGATGCTTAACATCTCACTTATTTCAGTTTGGGACAGAATTCTACCTGTTTCCCTCTAAGTAATTATTTTCTTTGTATTTTTGAAAGTACTCTTATATCTGCTATTTAAATAAATCTTTAGTTCAAAGGTAGCTGATATTCATTAAATGTAGTACTGAACAGCATACTTAGTGCAAGCCTAACAGAAAAACTGTGACTGGGTAATAATGCTATTATAGAAAAAAATGTTGTGTTACAAAGGTGAAAATTAAATGAAGCTTCACAAAACCAGGTCTGAGTTATTTCAGACCATGGAGCAGTAAAGAGGCTGCCAAGCAGTGGGGTGATCTGCTGTTGTATTGATGGCTGTCCTGATGGGGAGACCCTGGTCACAACTTGTAATCCTTTCACAAACACTTCTGGCAGCAGTACAGCACCCCAAGGACCACTATCGGGGTGTCTGCAACACTGTTGGGTGTCTGCTCTTTTTCCAGAATAGAGAAAGCACTCACCAGTATGTGGACTGCAGGATACACGGTGCAGGCACAGCAGAGTGGGGGTTTTCTGCTTGGACAGCACCTGCAGCAGTGCTCAGCACCCCCGCTCCCTCAGCTGTGCTCCCCGGACAGCCAGGCTGTGCACAAAGTGACACTATGGCCCTGTGGTGTTCCTCTTGGCTTCATGAATCCTGCATATTTTCAGGGACCCAGAAAAAAAGAGGCTGGGGGTAAAGCTGCAAGTATACCCTTAGGCAACCCAAATTAAGAGTATCTCAGTTACCAGTAAAATCTCTTTTTCTTTGAAAGCTTGTACATGTATTCACACGGTGTGTGACTGCAGGCAGCACCTCCAGCATGGTGCTGTGTAGCTGAAGTGCCCTCGAGTCCTTTAAATGAAATCAAGACAGAAGGACTCTCTTTTTCATCACAGAGCTGTGTTGTGCCTAGAAGTATCTGTATTTGTGTAGTGTTGTTACAGAGAGGGTGAATGGAGTCCAGATGGAAGCTTTGCAATTTGCAGAGATGAAAACACCCTACAGAGAGGTCACTGGCACCGTCTGAGCTGTAATGGAGCTTCAGATCATCCTGTGCTGCCCTGCCTTACTGATGCTTAACAGGTTGTAACATCATCTGTAACCCACTAAGACAGTCTCTGTACAGAGATAACTGACCCTTTACAAGCCTTGAAACACAAATTTCAAAAGACAGGAAGAATTCTGTGGTTTTCATCCTTTCCAGATCATTTAAAAAATGCATGGATTATATAGAACATGCACGAGTACCTTTGGCAGAAAAAAAATCATAGATTAATTTTTCAACTAGGATGGAAACTGGACTTTTTCTCAGCAAGACACCCAGGAGAAGTCTTGAGCATGACTTTTTCAGGAAAAAAAGGCTATTTTCATTGAGATGAAGGAGGGAGCTCCATGCTGACCTATCAGGGGCAGATTCAGCTCCTCCAAGGACTAGGACTATTGTCTGGCAGAGACCCTCACTAACACATCAGTGAATTCCGCTGTAGTGGAGCAAGACAGGCCGGAGCAGCACCTTACTGTGAGAACTGCTTTGCTTACTATAAAGATCCACTGAATACTCCTTGCCTGGCTGATTGCTCTGCTGGCCAGCCCCAGTTAAACACAGGCTGGGTGGTTTCATGGCAGAAACATACCAACAGAACATGAGATCAAATTGGCTTTATAGGAATATATAAATATAAGCCTTTCAAATACTGTCAGCTAAAGTGCTTGCCATATGAGGTGCTCATGTGCTCTGCGTGTGAGAACTAACTAACCTCAATGCCATCACAAGAGGTGCTGCTGTTCAGGAGTGCCCACACTGGACCTGAAATGAGAAGGTCTGGTAGCAAGAACAGGACCAGGATAAGCCACACCTGTAAAAGGAGAGGGAAAGGAGTGTGAATGTTCTGACTAAAAGTTTTGGAGACAGTGCAGCAGCCCTGCTCCTGCAGCAGGGAGGAAGACACCATGCGTCTGGGCCTCACATTGTGCACATAAAACCAGACAACTGCTTGAAAAAGAGAAGGAAAATAACAATCTCACTTGCATGACAAATTACCAGAGCCCACCACATTAACACATGTGTTGCCTTTCTTTTGTAGTCTACTTATATTTTTGTGTGTTTTTACTTAAAAGTAACTACTTAGTAGTTATAAAACAAATAGTTCTGTATCAGGAAGGAGAAATGAGTTCCCTTCCAAAACAGTTAGCTCTTATACCAGAAAGTAAAAGGATGGGGAAAAGCAGAAGGTGTCTGCATATATCTATATCTATATCTATATCTATATCTATATCTATATCTATATCTATATCTATATCTATATCTATATCATCTATATCTATATCTTCTCTTTTCAGGAAGGCTTAGTAACCTTTTCAGTCCACGAGTGCTAACTCTAAAAGCACATAGACATTTATTTTGCACGTGCTCTATCAATGTCCCAAATCCCAGTTCAATATATACACTATAAGACAGTTTTCTTCCCTTTGCTGCTGAACAGAGACAAAGTAGGAAATAATTTCATTTTTTTCACAAGATGCACATCTTGAAAGTCCTAGGAACCAACAGCCCATTCACTGAACTAACTTCATGCCCCCTTTTTAAATTGAAAAATATAAAAGTAATTCCCTGCTCATGATGATCTCTTTTCTGAATGAACCAATTTTTAGATAGGGCTCACAGTGGGTATTCATGAAATTAAACAAAGGAATTCAAATTGCTTTATTTCTGTATATCAAGGAGCTAGTTAGGGGCAAGGAAAATAAAAAATCAGAAGAAGAATAAAAATGAGACATCATTAATTAATCTTAGTAAAATTCTGTTTGCTTTGGGAACGGAATTTCTATTATAGTATCTAAGAAACACTTGTGTTTAACTATATTTTTTATTACATGTGTATGTGAACATTATTATACACTGCTGTACACTTTGCAGTTTGTCTAATCTCTTACTAGAATATAAATGCTAATTAATTTTAATGCTTTGAAAACAAGTTAAAATATTATTATTTCATGATTGCATACAACTATTGAAAGGGGTTTGTTTTCAATACAACTTGGTACTCTGTAAGTGGAAGGCATAACTATCTGGTCTTTGAAACCAAGCATCTGAAAATGACCAAAAAAAGGGTAAAGCCTTGTGAGCTACACTGTTACTAACTTTCATTGAAAGGCACTATATAGAATAGTGTATTTTCCCTCTGGAAAAGGGCAACTCAATTATAACTTGGGAGGAAATAAAACCTAAATAAGAAGGAGAACATCTACACAGATAAATCTTTTTACTCACTATGTGATTTTCACACGTTATGAAATGGAGAAATTTAGTTACCCTTCCTGGAGGAACTGGTATGAAGTAAGAAAAGCTAATATATCATATCATATCATATCATATCATATCATATCATATCATATCATATCATATCATATCATGTTATGTCATGTCATGTCATGTCGTATCCAAGAAACAACTCTTCTAGAAAGCACCAGACATGTGCTGAGGGGTACTACAGAGGTTAGGGTGGCAAGGATTTCAGAAGCAGTTGAGGCTGCAAAACGAGTGCATCTGGAGATGTTTAAGGGAGAGGTCAGCTATAGGTTTCCAGATGACTGAAAAAAAGAGAATAGAATAAGAACTGGTGTCCTTGCAAGAGGCGTCAAATAAACGAATCAGTCACAAACCTTGTAAAGTTCAAGTTTATGTTGGAGAAGGTGTTTACTTGAGGTCTGATTTTCACTTTATTGAAATTATTAAACTGCAAACTTCAGAATTTACTCTTGGGCTTTCTCAAAATCACAGAAACTACTGTATGTCAAGATCACACACATGCTCTTTGTTGGTGAAAAACAGTTGTCCATTTGTCCGGCTGATGTGAATAAGGTCAAGGGAGTTCAACGCCTGCTTTAGAAAAACACACTCAATAGTTACCACATTTTTCTACAACAGGTGCTGAATTCATCTAACCTTGGTCATGTCAGAAAGACAACTGTTTGCAGGACTATCTGATGGAGAAGTAACCTCTGGTATGTATATTAGCAGTATTTGTACTTTGGTTACATCTTTGCATTCTTCTGGAAATGAACAGTTAATGGATTTGGTGAGGCAATTGAAATGTCTTCAAAGGGATTTCTTTTGGCCTAAACCCTCTGTGTTACTTCAGGATGGGTGAATGAGGCTGATAGATGTCTGTACACACACTTGGGGAAAAGGATTCCTAGAACTGTTGTAGAAGCTGGGCTGCCATATGGAATCACAAAAGGTGCATCTCAGTTTTGTAGCATGATGCTCTAACCCACAGTGGCACAGCACTGTAAATTGCCTAGTCCTATTAAAAAAAAAAATTCATAAAGATGACAAAAAATCTTGCAAATAAGACCACTAAATTACAGTTAAGCATTGTTACAACCAAATAGCTCAAGTACAACTTCATAAACACTTCAACTGGTGCTCTTAAGTTTCCAGATATATTTACTTTACTCCTCTAGAGCACATTAAAGAAAAAGTTTTCTTTTTTATCTGGGACTATTTGGAACCTTTAGCAGTTCACTTAACAGATCATAATATCTGCCATAGACTTTCCTTAAACACCAGGGAAAATGCATACCTCAGGAGGGGAGTAAATCTCTTAGAAGGTATTAGTGTAATGAGGTAGGTCACCCTGTAGAGGTGAAGCGCCCGTTACTATTGGTGGATTTTAGTCCTGATTCAGCAGAGTGCTTGAGGAAGGTCCACTAAAATTTGTAGGCAAATACATGTGCAGTAAGTGCAAGTTCTTTCCTGAGACATGGTCCTACATGGCTGTTATGCTGGTTCTGCGGTATTTTGCCTTTTTCTTCCCGGTGGAAAACCAGCCTTACAGCATGTGACAGAGACAGGTGTCCAGCCATAAATTATACCTGTGTGTTTCAAGTTTATTGCTCTTCTCCTGAGTTGTCTCGGTATAAATACTGTCCCAAACACACATGCTTGAGAGTAGAGTTCAAACCCTTGTATATCCTGTGACAAATCTGCAAAAAAGCAGAGCAATGAGTTTAATATTTACAAGCCTGTGAGTGTTCACACAGAATCAAGAGAAGGGTTGAGTTTGGAGGGGGCCTTTGACAGCTGTTTCGTCCAACCCTCCCTGCTCAGAACAGGGTCAGCTAAAGCAGGTTGCTCAGGGCCATGTCCCATGGGGTTTTCAGTTATTTCCAAGGATACAGACTTTACAATCTGCCTTGACAACCTGTTCCCATGTTATACCAGCCTTACAGTGAAAAAGCCCTTTTTCTTACGTTTGAATGGCATTTCTTGTATTTAAATATGTGTCCTCTTGTCCTTTCACTGGACACCACTGACAAGCCTGTCTCTGTCTTCTTTGCTCTCTACTATCATATAGTCACACATACTGAGAGGATCCCTCTGAGCTATCTCTTCCCCAGGCTGAAGAAGCACAGGTCTCTCAGCCTCACCCCATATGTCACAGTCAGGAAATAAGATGAGGCTCTTGCTGTCCTGTGCGAGGCTGACACTGTTTGCCTGAGGAACCTTGCCCTGGAAGCAGGCATCTGTACTGCTGAGAAAGGTTTAACTGAAAGCTTTGGGCATGCAGAGACAGGACCTAAGGGGAAACAGGTAATTTTTTCCAGGGAATGCTAATTTAGAGTATGGACTAAGTCATCCTGCAAGAGGGATTCTAGGAGTGGCCACCTGAGGCAGAATGGATGATGTGTCTTTTATTGTATAATCTTATTGTGCTGGTTTTTTAAATGAAAGATGAGCTCCATGAAGATGATGAACAAGTAATTCCTACATTGTAGGAGAGCACTGGAAGATTGAATTGGCTTTCACGTACTTTACTAAAGACTGAAAGGTTGCTTGCAAAGTCTGTTTCTGAAGCATTTCATTTCAGTACAAGCTTTGGAAACAAAGAATGGATAAAGGGAGGCAAAGTTCATGCAGCACATAAAGCACTGACCATCAAAAGAGCTGGCATGTGTACTACTGCTTTAGCTCCTAGATTCAAGAGTCCAAAGGGTGTTTGCTGCTCTGACAGCCCTTTGCACGATTCTTACAGACTCTAACATGTCTCCTGTCTCTGACATTCCTTGGCCAGTTCTTCCCTGGCCAGTTACAAATCTGATTTTGCTACTTTTCCTTGCTAAATCTGTCTTATATTGGGAAATTTTGAAAACAGTGCTGTAATCTGGCTCTGTGATTGCAGCTGAAATTAATTTGCCTGCCTGATATTACACTACAACGTCGTTTAAATTCACGATGGGATGCACATACGCTTCCGTTGCCTTTCTGTTTTCTCCATGGACATGGCAGGGGAATTGATGTTTCTGATGTCCCTGTAGATAAGAGTAGCCTGACATAAAAGATGGATCCCAAAGGACTGAACAAACAAACTGAACAGTCAGAGGAGCTGACAGACCAGCTATCACTGCACACAGAAGCCAGTGAAGGAGAAGGTATGTGGTGAACTCTTCAGTGGGCTGTTAAATTCTCATAGCTTTCAGGCAAGGAAATTCTTTCCCTTTTTTTTTTGATCCTGAAGATTAAATCGTAACAACTCAAATGCAAGCATTTTATAATTTAGTCATTCTAGAAATGGCTGAAGAACATTTTTACAATCATGCAAGATGTACATACAGTCATACAAACAATCCCTGCTAAGCATGCAGGTGTTTCAACTTCTTGCTTTCCCAGCACCTGAGAGCCTATTCAAGTAGGAGAATAGATACTCCCATGAGCTCAGTTGCCTCTTTGCAGGGCATTTGCAAGGGCTTTGTGTGCTGGAGGTTCTCCAGTCCCACGAGGGATGTCACACAGTTGCATGTTGCAGTTGCAGTTGAGGGAAGTGTTTTTTGTTAGGCCTGTTTCCCAGAAAGATCTCACAAACCTGAGTGAGTGGACAAAAACCTATAAAATTAATGTCAGTGTGAAAAATGTGAAGTAATTAGTCTTGAGGAAAAAGCAGTCTAAACTGTGCTTGTGGGATTGTGAACTTGTAATTGGCAGTTATACCTCAGAGAAGAGAGCTAGAAATCATCACCAGCAGTTCTCTGAAGTCATTAACTTAAGATACAGTAGTAGCCAAGAGGAAAAAAAAGTCTAAATTCATCAGAGAGGGCATTGAGAACGTAACAAAACACAATTTTGCTGCAGTACAAAATCTCACACATCTTGGGCACTGTCTGAAGTTTGATCCTCACATCACAAGGAGTCATAGTGGAGTTAGAAAAGGTGCAGAGGAAGGCAATACAAGTGATTAAGGATGTTAAGTAACTGTATTAAAAGAAGAGACTTGAAGGAGTTAATTCTAAACTTGGAGTGGAGAATACGCAGTAGGAAACGTGAAGGCAAGCAATGAAGTGAATGCAGAGCCGCTAACTCACCAAGCCCTTCATTGCCCCTAAATTTGTTGCCAAAAATTTTGAGACAGTTTCAGAAGAGGATACAAGGAACTAGGAACTCCTGGAAAACCAGTCTAACACTATATGAAAGAAAATTAACAGGAATTCCTTAATCAATGACTCTTGACATGGGCAGAGTAGTAGGGAGATAGTGGCCGAGAGCACATGCTCTCCCTGAATAGACAGTGGTGGAGGCAGAATGCTGGTCCTGCACAGTAGGGTGTTCCTTACATTCTTATTTTCAACACTGAGCCCTACTGAGATGTAATTTTCATCTGCTTCAGAGCATCCTAGTCTCCTCCCATTTCCCCAGCCTCATGTACAAGAGCCAGCTGGGCTGCAGATTACAGAGCAGTAGATATGTCGAGCTAATACTTCTGGTGTGGGGGCTGACAGTGGCAGAGAGACTGCAACAACATGGAAGTACATGAGAATCTCAGGCAACTTCTGGAGAGTGAGAGATGAAGTCAAATGATTAAGTCATCTGCTCCATATCATGCCTGGCTGTTTAAGGACTTCTGTCAGAGGAAAGCATTGAGAACATCAGGCTGATAGGCAATAATAACAAAAAAATATAAATTATTCCTTCTGATTCCTTCTGTTCTCTTTTTGGCTTCTACAACAGGAATTGTTGAGAGTAGGATTATGGGAGGCCATGAACAAGCTTAAAATCTGTGCCCTACTTAACCATCTCTGATGTGGGAAGGAAGTGGCCTAAATCTGACCCATCTAATATATATAATATATTCCATGGCATGTAATGTTTTGACAGCTTAAGTAGATATACGAGCACTGAATTGATAACTCATTCAAATCAAAATTGGTATGCCTCCTATCTAAGTACTGCAAGTTCTGGTTTTATTCAGATAATTGTGTTTGTTTTTTCTTTTCCAACAAGATAATTGTGCATATTACTTCAGTCTCTGGTATGTGTTAGCCTTGTCCAGGTTTTTTCTAATGCATTCTCATGAAATTTTAGATATAGATATCATCTGTGCCAGTAATGGGGAATGTAGGTGCTGGACAGGAGCAGGAGATTAGGAATCTGCTTTTCCTGCCTCCCAAACACATTGTTTATGTCAGAATTTTTTTTCCCCAAGTATAACACTGTGTGGACTGTGTGAACACATCTTAAATGGGCTGATCTTCATAATGTGTTTGCTGAAAACATTTCATTTTATACATCAGGAGCTAAGCCACTGAGAAATTAGTGTTTTGTCAGGAGAAGTCAGTGGCAGAGAGATAAGAAATGCCTCTGGAGTGCCTTTACCACAAAGCTGCTGTAGATCAGTGGAAATGATGGGCCATGGAGCTACTCATTCAGTTTAACACAACTGCAGAGCACTGCTAGGGACACGGTGTCAAGGAGAGAGATGAGTTTTATCTGCAATGTCTAATCTCCTCTAATAATGATCAAGTTCAGCACACATCTGATAATTTCTTTCCAAGTATTTGAAGCCCTTCAGCATGCCTCTTACACAAGTAAGTGGTGCACCAGGAATTATACCACTGGGAACCTGCACAAGGAGAGATGCTAGGTCTATTTTTAGGAAAGCTCTCAATAGATCCCTGAAGCTTGGACCTTCAGTCATTTGTTGTACTCACATGAAAATTTATGAATTAATTTTTTCTTCAGTGCTCCCTTCCTCTTCCCTTCTTCTCTTTTTGTATTTCTTACCTCAACACTGTTTTTTCTTTGCCCAGTAAATGTCTGGTTGCTCCTGACAGCTCAGCCTCTGAGTCTTAAACAATTTTGTGTCCTGACTAAAGTCTTTTCTGACTTCTGAACTTCCACTTGTGGTCTGGTTGGGAAACCTGTGTTAACACTCAAGAACATTGTTCTCATACTGCACAGAAAGAGAACCAAGGGGATAGGGAGTGTATCCTAATTATGCTTTATTCATGTAGAAGTCTGACAGGCAAATAATTGCTGCCATTGATCACAGACAGTGAATTAACAGCTGGGAAATAGTGCTTCCCACATTCCCGCATCTTGTCCTCAGGCCTGGGATCAACGTGAATTGTGAGGAGATGTGCTTGCAAGTACTCTATTCTCATACCAATCTATGTTCTGCAACAATGCTGTAATGTCTAATTATTTCTGAAAAAAAAATTCTACCTGAAAAATGTTACATATATCACTCCATAAATAATACCTTTCCCTCTTGAAGCAGCATCAGGAATACAGGTCAACAATTTACTGTGGAGATACCAAAGGCTGGGGAAGTGGATTGTTACCTTTGTCAGTGGCTATCTTGTTGGCTAGGTAAGAAGATAATACATGTGGACATGATTTTGCATTACTTAATCCCAAAATTTGAGTTCAGATGCTGAAAGGAATCTCTGTCTAGGTATAGTCTTTGTCTGCCCTTTCCTTCATTGGTCTCATTTTGTTGCCAGTTTTATCCTGCCTTTTACCTTTATTCTCTTCTTTTTTTGCCATCTGTAATAACTCTCTTCCAAGAATTTGATAGGCATTGCTATGGAGGTCTTCTGAGAAGACTGGGAAATCAAGATGACATTTAAGAGACATTCTGCAACAGACTTAAAACAGAGCTGTGGAAGCCACTGAAGGATTCCTGCACTCATGTGGTTTTACCTTTGAAAGCTCAGTTAAGATAGTTGTTCCTTTAGATTTCTAGAACTCAGAGCAGCACCAAAAGTGATTAAATGAATAAAAAAAATGAAAAATTATTTTTGTAAAACAGATATTGGCATAGTTTCTGGGAAAAACCCAATCTTGCCCTTTCCCAAACCCATGAGAAGGAGAATGGCTGAAGGAGCGTTGTTCATTCACTGACTGTAATTATGAGTGAAATTTCATATTGATTAATGGCTGAGATAGAGTTATGTGTGTCAGTTTCTCCCATTTAATAATTCACATTAGAGTGGTCTATAAACAAGCTTCCCATTGCCTTTGGTTTCCTCCACCTATTATGAGGGAATAATACATCTTATAGTAAGATGGGTTGAGTTATTTGGGAATAAATCTGTCCTTTCAGCCCTTAGGCAGGTAAGCATATCTTGTAATCTGGAGTTCTGGGGACTCAAAAAGGTCACTCTATTTTGCAAGCAATCAAATCCTTGACTGCATATTTGGACACAGGATCAATACAAACATAGAGTTGAGCAGTTCAAAGACTACAAATTAAGAGATGCAGTGGCTCAACTTCTTTTTTCTGTCAACACAAAAATGAAAGAGTAAGTCCAGTAGGAGCATATTGTACATGCACATAGTTGTAGCAAAGAGCTGAAGCATATTAATGAATTTCTCACTTATTTGACATTTTATACCCTTACTGCAGACTGCTGAAGTCTTTGATTAGGAAAGACTGGAACCAAAGACAAGAAAACACAAAAATAACTGGAAAATTCCCTGTGATATGATGCAAGACTGAAGAGTAAAAATTGTAACTCAAGGCAGAGAACATTCCATTCTCTCAGAGGAGCTCTGAAGGAAGGGATGAGGAACAACAATTAAGTTCTGAAGTCTGCTTCACTATACACTCTCTGGGTTATCCTTGTATCGACATGAGCATTTCTCTATAGCCACAAAATTACCGAAAAAGGTGAATTCTGACATGCTTGCTAGAAAATACATGACAGAAAAGTTTTTGTTACATATGGAGAATAGCAAAACACGCCATTGTTAATGCTAGATCTTTACATCTCATTTCTACACAAGTTCTCTCTGGTTGCACAGTCAAGTCTAAAAGATCCCTTTGCAACTTCCGTACTTAGACTATTGGATGTGTAAGTAATGAAGTTCTATTAGTCATTCAAATTTTTAGGATGGCCGAGGACTCAAATAAGTAGTATGTTCCTCATAACCTTTCTTTTTTTGTTGCCATTTATGAAACTGTTTTGACGTTATGAGGGTTTTTCTTCTTGTCTCCTGTCAGTATCAGGTCTTATGTTATTGCCCTTCTGACTCCAGCCTGGCATAACTGCAGCACCATCTCTGAAGATGAGAATGTAGATATTTAACATATGCATCCTGTTCAAAAATCAACAACTGATCTCCATGTTTCCTTAAAAAAATGTCAGAGATCCAGGCACATTCTTACATCAAAGAAAGTTTTAATATTTGGAAAGTGTTCAAGTAGAAAACTATTTAGGTAGAAGATAAAATAATGTGATCATTAATGACTTTTTTTGAAGTCACAATATATATCTGGTGTATATTTTAATTAATCTGTATGACTTTTTGTTTCTGTGGTTGCTCAGACCTTCATAACAGTAATTCGATGTGAACTGGGTCTGAATCCTTGCATACACAGGCTTCCAAATGAGTTACAGCAGCACATTCAAATCCCGTAAGGGAGCCATCAGACCTACCCATGCTGTCTGTGGGGCAGAGCAACAAGGCTCTCTTTGAGACCAAATTCACTGTCTGTGCAGACAGTGAACCGGAAAACATGGCCCCAGATATGATGGGGCCATGCCTAATGGAGCATGCAAGCTGCTGTGTGCCTGAGCATCTGAAGGGAGCTAACGCAACGCCGGCGTATCCAGGCAGGCTGGCTGCTGCCTGCTTGCAGGTGTCCACAAGTCACCCACATCAGTAAGAGACGGGCAGGTTGTTGCATGCTCACAGCCCCTTCAAGAACTCTTTCAGAAGAGGTGGGAACATACCTGCTAGGGGTGATTCATGGCTGCCTCTTTTCAGTTTATCAGTGACACAGTCTCATGTGGCTGGCAGGGGGGGAGCTGGTGCATAGCATGAAGAGTGAAACTGATGTCATCAGAATGATGAGGAAAAGTGACTAAATAATAAGCGAGTAGCACCTGTGTTATGTAGTGGTAAAAAGGGGGAAGCATGCAGCATGAGGCCAGCTGGGGAGCTTGCATTGAGAGACACTGAGCATCTGTGCAGGGAAGAATGACTTGCATTTGTCCAGGTTCATAGTGTTTTGCACCAGAATATGCCGGTTCGTTAGGATCCCATTAAGAAAGGTGCTCAGAGTCTGTAAAGTGTAACTTAAAATTCCTTTTATTTGGGTTAATGCTATAAAGAAGAAGGTTGGACTTGATTATCTTAGAGGCCTTTTCCAACCTTGGTGATTCTATGATTATACAATAGTGATAGGGGACATGTGTCAAGCATGTTCAGCTCTGGGTGAGCAGAGAAGGAATGAAGTGTATTTTCTGTGATATATTTTCTATGTGTCTTTAACATATAGCAGTGTCACCTGAAAAGTCTTCAGTGCAACCATTCTCGCCCATTTGTGCCCTTCTGTCACCAACTCTGGAATTGATCCTGCTATGGCTTGTACCAAGGGGAGTTGAGTGGATCCGTCAAAGGCAGCCTTATGCCATTTCCCCTAGTTTCATGGAAAAAGAAACATAAAGTTCATCTTTAAAAGAGAGCTAGGTTGACTGAATTTCCATTTGCAGAAAATTATCAAACTGGGTATTTAAACAATGTATTTGTAATTACAAGAAGGCCGCAGGGTAATAAGTTAATAGCAGGGTGAGCTTATAAAGAAGAAGTGACGTAGTACAAATCTAATTTCCTTCTCTAACACGGTAATTTGCCATATGGATACTAGAGAAATAGTACATGGTTATCTTAATTTGGTCTTAGATGATATAAGCAACTTGGGGATATATGGTAAAGTAAATCTCATAACATGGGAACTGAAAAACTGGTTAGAAAACTGTACCCAAAGGATAGTTATTAATATTGCTCTTTCAAAATAGATGTGTTAAGCATGTTTAGGAAGGTCTTTCCCTAAATCAATATTTCCACCATTTCCACTAGTGACTTAGATGCTAGGGAAAAAAAGTATTTTATTTTAATAATGAAACACTAAATAAATAAATAAATAAATAATGTTTCCTAAGGTCAAGCACAAAGTAATAAACATTGAAATAATTATTTTCATGATTAAAAGATGCAGAACAAATAGTTAAACAGCCTTTCTGGGCAAAATGGTTAGGAGATTTAGTAGATCACAAGCTGAATATAATGACCGATGCACAAAAATGAGTGAGACACCTTAAAAGTATGCATTGTAACTCTCCCAGTTAGCTCTGGCAAGACCTCACCTGGAGCCTTATGCTCAGGCTTGGGCAGCCCTTTTTAAGAAATCTTTGAACCAGAGGAAAGCAGCAAAGATGATCAAAAGCCCAGAAAATCTGACTTCTGAGACTGAAAGGATGAGGTTTGTTTAGTCTAGGGAAGGGAGAACTGAGGAGAGATGTGAGAACAGTCTTTAAATACATAGAAACTGCTGTGGAAAGGTTACAAACAAATTGTTCTTCTTGTGTATTGGAGGTCAAGAAAAAATAAAGTGTGCTCAAACTGCAGTGCAGGGAATTCAGGTCAGACACAAGGGAAGACTTCCCAGCTGTAAAATGATTAAGCACTGGAGTAGATCCCCCACCAGATACAATACTTAAGGGCCCTTTGATGCTCTTCCAGCCTTCTTACATGGCATGAAAAATCTCTTCCCAGCCGTTCAGTTTAGGAAATGTTTTGTGTAAGTAGAAATAAGAAACACTAGAAGGCAAGGTGTGGAGACAAGTTCATATTTTGGCTTAGATGGAGACAGCTGGGTCAGAGGAAAATTCATGCAGCAAGAATAAAGTAGTGTGAGCAGTAGGGGTCACTCGAAAGTAGAGGAGAAGAACATGGATCTAAAACCAAATGAGTTTTCTGATGGGGTGTGAGCCCCATCATGACTCCACATTAGGAGAGTAAGTGGCCCACTACACTTGATACTTAAGTATCTACTAGAGAGACCCTCTGAAACTGAAAATATAATTAAAATATCTTGAGTTTTCTGATTTTGTGTCATTGCCCAAACGAGGCATAAGGCATTTTATAAAACTATCTTCAAATACCCACCATTTGATTAGGTGGCTGTCAGTGGTATGTTACATGGTAGAGGACAATTGCATTACGTTCCATGACTTTGTTTGATAGAAGAGGTGCAAAAAGATTTTATGCAAGGAATGGTGTTTTAAGAACAATTCATAGACTTTTACAGACAGTATTCCCTTCCCAAATGCTTGGACTATGCATGCTAGTGTACACATTTGTCAACTTGCTGTTCTGAAAGATTTATCTCACCTTATCTCATATGTTGTTGAGGCTCTTTGGGAATTCATGCTTTGTGCATTCGGCTGACAAAGCATTTTTTTGCTTCAGGATTTAGTATTTTATGCTGCTTAGTGCTAACCACAGCTGTCCAAAGCCACATGGTAATTCTGGTCAAAAAAATTAATTGAATTGCATCAGTAGAATATTCCACGGACATTCATAATGAAATCCTAAACTTCATAAACTTCCTGGGAAAGTTTTCTTTCTGCCTAATTATCTCTAGTGCTCTTGTACCAACATACTATTTCACTTGTGATGGTGAACTGATAATAGAATACTACACAATATTATAGTGGAAAGCTACAGCTGTGGCTAAGTAGAGAAATTACAATGTTTTACTCAAATCCAGCTAATCCAAAGATCTCCCTCTCAGATGAACATAACCCTTCTCAAAACATGACTGAAACCAGAAAAAGCTGAAGTAACAGGAGTGGAGTCTAGGCCTGACTGATGATGTTAAGACAAGTAACCTGCACTGTGAATATGTGTTTAAAAGGGTATATTGAAAGTGTATTGATGTGTGATAACTGTACCTAGAAATTCCCTTCAAAAATGTGTCCCTGGCTAAGTGTGTTTGCACACCAAGAATAAGATCCTGCCTCAAAGGGTTTTCAAACTAAATAAATAAGAAAGAAAAGCAATGGAAGTATGCAGAAAAATGAGCATGTTCAAGATGTTGTAGCCAGGGAGCTGGAAATATTATCAGTGGTGTTTCTGAGTCCCAGCTCAGTTACTCAGTGAAGCACATCACCATGAAGATGTGCTCAGATTTCTGGAGAATAAGTTTCACATGAAAATACTTCTTGAAAGTCTAACTGCATCTGGCTTGCTCATAGTATTTGCCTTGTTGATTTCAAAAGGCCACTTCCATGAATAAGGTAAGACAGTCTAGCCCTAGAGTTTTCTAGTTTTTCATCTCTTTAGGCTGCTTACATCCTTTCTTTCTTTGATAGACAGATCAGCAGACCTTCCCCATAAAGATACCTTGTGAAGGCTGTGGAGGTAGTAAGTCCTCATCAGACTGTCCTCACTTCTCTGTCGCATTATTCTCCCTTTACACTCTCTGTTCTTGTGTAAGTAATTGTATCAGTTTTTTGCTGGCATGGGGAATCTCTCTCCTCTTTATTACAGAACTTCTTTCAGCATTACTGTTTTCCCTACAAATAGTCCTTTTCCTTTTCTAGTATTAGTTCCTCCTGTTGCATTCCATATGTTTTAGATTATTTTCTCTCAGTGCGTTAGCTTGTGAGACATGTTCTTTTTACAGTTGTTTTCCACCCATGATTTAGTTGTGTTACTGTTGATCTGTCTACACTGTTATTTGTATCTTCTAACAAATTAGAATCATATTGTAGCATTTTACCATACAATGGGGATTTTTAAATCCTTAATCAGGAAACGTGATGGCTTTGTATCTAATCTCATTGGCATAGCAGATACTACTCCATAATCTCCACCTTTTCTTTCTTCCTCCTTCCTCTTCCTCTTCTTAATTTTCTCACTTACTTCTCTGCTGCTTCTTCAAAAAGCCACATACATGCAGATATCACTGTGCATTTAAAAAAAAAATCGTATCTTGATCTGAACTACTGTTTCCCTACTTGTCATGGCTTTTTAAGGTAAGGTCACCTGAAACTAATCTGTTCTGCCAAGGATTACTATATTTGCATTTACTCTAATTCATGCATTGGTGTGTCAGTCACAAGGTTTGTATTAACCCTTTGTATTATCATAGCCCTGAGATGATGGGTTTTGTTGGATTTTTTTTTTCTGGGTTCTTTGGTGGAATTGAGCACCTGAATCAGTGCTCTGCACAGTCACAGATAATGAAAATCTTAGCAGAATCATCAATACTTGTCTTTCACTGAAATAAAGCCACTAAGTAATGTCTATGGTGACTCACATGAAGTAAGAGTTTCACCCATTAAATCTGTACCAATTTTCTTGTGCTTCTGTAAAACTGCTGTAATGCCAGGGATCAAAACAATGCTTGTAGTGACCTGGAGAAAAGAGTCTGATCCCAAAGGTTATCCTTCTTCTTATGTTTGTTCTAATGTAAAATAGTCAGGTGACCTAATGTAAAATATTGCCTCTCCCTGTAAGCTCTGCTCTGAAATAACCTTTCAAACATTTTGGAGCAAATAAAAGCAAAGGAAAATAATACATAAGTGTTCTGGCATCTCAAGCTTTAGTACAGACAAGAATATTTTTTGAGCAGCTACTGATTTATTTGGTAGTTATTGCTCATAACTTCGTCTCTTATAAATGTTGTGGTCACTGGAAAGTAGAAGTTGAATGACAGGTCTGCAATAAGTATATTCACCACTACTATGAACAGTCACAATCACACTGCTTGTATTAAAGAGGAAGATGGGTTTGTGTTTAAAGATAAGAGCTGGCATCAGACCTGGGTTCAGCTGATGACTGAATCACACAGTCCCACAAAACTCAGTGATGTCCCCCTTAGAACCTAATTCTGCCACCTACACACTGAATGAAGCTGTTATTCTGGCAGCAGTAGCCATTCAGTGGTTGCCCAAGGGCATGTCAGCCTGGACCTCATGGCAGGACAGAAATTGGTGAGAGAAGAATGAAAAAAACTATTTGAAGAGTGACCACTAATGAGAATGGTGAGTTAATGAGCTCAGGGACACCATGTTGTTGCTGGGACCCCAAGTGGAATCACTGGATCTCCAGGCAGAATTAGCTCACACAGAGTTATCTCAGGCCTCTTATCCAATGCTGCAAAGGCCTGAGTGGTTAATCCTGGTCTTTTGCATCTCTGAACATTAGGGTTCATCTAATTTGGCTCTTTGGTGCCAATCAGGAGTGCACTTGTGAAATGGATCTCCTCACAGCCCTAGCTTGTGCAGTTCAGTTTGCATCATGGAGAAGCTATGGAGTATGCAAAACGGCATTCTTCTGCATGAAGCCTAGCTGGGAGATTCTCCAAGAGCACATCTAGTGCATTTGAGCTGCTTATAAACATTCAGTCCATGGGGTGACACCAGTGCTGCATGTAGAACACACAGTGTTGAGGTTGGACCCTCTGCAGTGTTTCATTCTGCAGATCCAATTCTATTACACTGATTGCTAATATGGACATAGCCAAAAAATATACTTGCTCCCTAATTTGTGAGGTTTTGCTGCAGCAAATGCATTAAATCAGAAAAAAAGTATTGAGATGACTTTTATCAATGATGGAACTCTACAGATTTCACTGGCATAACATCTGGGATGATAGTTAACTGATGACAACATAAAATATGTAAATGTGGATCAAATCATTAATATAGGCAAAGCTGATATAAAATGATGGCTCTTTAATTATACATCACCTCAAGAGAGTGAAGTAAGTATCTTCTAGTAATAATTTACTAACTAGTGAGTACTACATAGTGCTTGTGAATACAGACATGTATATATATCTCAGTTAGAAAGCCTATAAATCTTACGAACTCTGTTATGGGAGTTATAAAACTGCTGATAAAAAATATAAAAACTGTATTTACTACAACAGAAACAATGTTTAGATATGAGTTTTGTAAATCCTGGTTATGACATTACTCATCCTCTCCTACAAAGAAAAATCCTGAATGCAGCACATAGAGGTTTGATTGACCAAGTGACTGCATTTGGAGCAGATTCATGAGGAAGTTTGCATCCCTTCAGTAAAGTGGCTTGGAGGATGGTAGGAACGTGTTCGGTAGGTCTGTGTCAATACAGAGTTCAGTTCCTTTGTCTCTCAGATAAGTGGCCAAGAAATATACTCAGCATAAGAAAATTACTATACAGCATTTGGGCATCTTGGCAAGCAGAGTAGCTTTAAACAATCTTTGCACCTTTTAGTGACACCCCAGAGGCTGGAGAAGTGTTTGGTTTAATTTAGACTGCACTGTCTTTAATTTTCTAACCATTGCATGCCATTTAACCCTCTTTGACTTTATTCCTTCTGACCTCAGAGTGCTTCTTGTGCTTTGAAAGAGGTCCTAGAGGAAAAGTTTTATGGTTGCCTCTCTATATTGCTCAGGGAGTTCTTCCCTAGACAAACACAAGAATTTTAGTCTCTTTATACCAGCTGGCACTTTTATTTGTTCTGACTCTTGCATTAGAAAGCCTTACCTCCTAACCATAAGGTATTGGCCACATTAAAACACCTCTGTTGTTTTCACTAGATTGCATATTCCAGTGGTCCTTACCAGGCAGTCTCAGAGGATATGGTGGAGAATGATCATCTTTTTATGTTGTATTTCCAGGATTATTTCATGAAACCTGTGGTGAAGAACGTCTTTGGTCTTAATTTTTTTTTTTTTGCATTTCTGTCTTTATAAAAGCCTGTTAGTTTCTGTCTTCTTACATTTTATGGCTTTTCCACAAATGCTTCCTCAAGTGGGGGAAAAATATTTCCTGGGTATAAGTTTGCAGGTTTGTTAGTACTGTGTGGAACTAGAAAAGGATGTTCCACTTGGCCTCATAGAAAAGCCCTAAAAGTTTAAATTTAATTGTGGCCTAAAATTAGAAATTATCTGAGAAAAAAAAAAGCAACCAACCTTACCCAGAAAGATGATTTAGTGTTAGCACCGCGTCCTGTCTTCCCAAATACTTCTAGAGCCCACTGCTTTGCTCTCCCTCTCAGCTGGCCTATAATTCTCTGTCCTATAAAAGAGGGCTTTGCTATCACTCTCCTGCATTTTTCTCTTTCTCAGGCACTTCCTTGAGCTTTCAGCACTGCATTTCAAGCTCCAGATCAGATCCTGCTTTTACATACATCTCAGTGAGGGCATTATGGCCCCCTCTCCCTTCCCCATTCACTACAGCTTTATCAGCAGTGCTGTGTTTCAGTAGAGAAGCTGGGTCCTGTGCAGTCCTGCTCTCATCACATTGTTGCTACCAGGGCAGGTGGCACTGTGACCTGATGGAGTTCTACAGATTTTGTATCAGTGTTGCTAACAATGAAAAGGGCAAAAAGCAAGGATAATTTGGACCCAAGTGTACTGAATTCTCTACTTGTATATCATGCAAGCACACCCAAATTTCAGATTCAAGAAATATATCACACATTTTTACAGGAGATCACCTTAGGCATGAATTCCACTTTGTCTTCTTGTGATTTGCAAAATAAGCCCCTTGCAAATGCAGATAGGATGGCAGTAAATAAGATAATTCAGCAAAACCTAATTCATAAAAATGTAAATGTATACTCCCTTCCCTGTGGCAATATGTTCCAATGTTTGAATCAAGCTTCATGTTTCTTTTAAACAAGTCTTTAAACCTGCCTTAATGGAAAAGTTATTCAAAAGTTTGAAAATACCCTCTATCACATTATTTATGAACTCAAAATATTTTTCCAGGACCATAAATTATTTCTAAGCTTGTTTCCCCAGGAGTCCCATTATGAAATGAACTTTAAAGCTACAGTTGGAAGGTGAATTTAATACCAGTCATATAAAATATAAAGTTCCAGCCCTGCAAATGCATCTGTGTCTGACTTTAGGCTGATGAATATTTCTACTGACTCAGTGGAAGTACTCCCACTAAAGTTAAGTACATCTATTAAGTGTTTGAAGGCCTGGATCTGAAAGTACCACAATAATAATCATAAGTAAATATTTGTACAGCCTTTCCTTTCTCTAAATGTTTAATTCTTTGAGCATCTTTAAGATTCCTAGCTAAGAAGTTTGTTTTGCAATATTAAAAGTTTTGGAGCAAACACAAAAGCTGCAGACGTTGCCAGTTTTGATTTACATGGGTATCAGCGATTTCTGGGTACTTCAGTTCTGGTTTGTATCCCTTCAACTTAAGATTAGTATCCTGTGTTC
Organism: Edolisoma coerulescens; assembly: GCA_013397115.1. Classification (NCBI taxonomy): domain Eukaryota; kingdom Metazoa; phylum Chordata; class Aves; order Passeriformes; family Campephagidae; genus Edolisoma; species Edolisoma coerulescens. Next base: position 1,987,548 of record VWZW01005043.1, read on the forward strand.
AACTTAATACAGACAAAGAAAATTTAGTATCTTCAGTTACAGAATTATGAAATATAAAAGTGTTGGTTAGGGGCTTGATTGAAACCAGAAACTGGACAAATAGCTGCTTATTTGGAAATTCTTAAAGGTAGGTCAAATATAGAAAAAAATGAGTTTGTTTTGGAGAGGACAATGTTTCCAACTTGTCTAGGCTAGAAAACTAGACTTTGACTGAAAACATTTAAATTCTTCTATAGACAGAAATTTGCAGTTAAATAAGTGTAAACACAATTTGACACCTTTTTAAGTGTGTTTGTCAGCAGGAGTCCACATTTCAACTGTAGCTGCCAAACTGCGTTTTAAATATGGACTGTTTTTCTTATCAGAGCCAAAAGGAGACAAGAGGGAGGAAAGTGAGTCTTCCTCAACTATACAGGCGCACAAACATACCAGCAATTCTCCTTCATAAGGTTCATTTTAAGTCCGAGCTATTGCATGTTACATGTTCAATAGGTTTAGAAATAAGTACTCTTTTATTCTATATTCCATATTTTCTTGTATTCTTCCAGTTCACATGTGATGGACGCAGCCCACCAGCATGAGCATTTCAGAGACTGATGGAAGTTCACTGTAGATGTGCTTAAAATGTCGACAGCTTTTGTGAAAGGAAGGCATCCACTTTGCAAGCAACTACATGATATGAGAATTGAAAGCAAGTACCAACCTTGCTGCTGTGGTCTGGGCTGCATTCACAGGTAAATCAGTATCAGCTTTTGTAGAAAGTGCTCTACAACACCGAGGTGGAGCTTATTTCCAAAGGGGCATATAGAGGACCTACAGATCTGTCAAAATGTCCTTTCCAATGCTAGAGATATGTGTGAGTGAGGGCTTGTTAATACAAAAGGGGTGAGAGAAGTATCTTATTTTCACATTTTGGGGAGTGGGAAGCATGGTAGTGGCAAATGAAGCAACTTCTTTTGGAATAAATGTAATTCTGATGACAACAGGAAGCATTCATGTACATGTGGAGGTAAGTGTGGCTGTCAGTAGGTGGAAGTTAGCTGTGCACATCTGGGCAGCATGCACTGACAATCACCAGGGATCAAAGAGGTCATTATAACAGGAATTCCACCTCAGTTTAATTTGCTGAGTGTAAATGATACACAAATACTAGAAAGGAATGGAATTTTTATGCAAAAATTATCCATTAAAAATCCCACTGTAAATCTGTTAACATTTGCAGTATGTTATTTGTTGTCTTTACTTTTAAGTAAACTTGCATTTCAGCTCAGCACATAAACCTCCAAAAGATCTCAGAAATTTTTTAATAATAATACTGTATTTTAAATGGCAGTAGGAAAGTTAAACAAAACATAAGCAGAGGAGATACTGCATGACTCCTATTATATTAATTCTAACATCAATTAAATCAAGCTCAACTACCACATTTGGGGTTTGCAATAAAGAGGAAAGAAAGTATCCATTTGGACAAATCTAGTTATTACCACATTCTTAAAAAAAAAACCAAACCAAAACAAATAGAACCACATCCCACAGTTGCCATGATTTTGTGACAAAAATCTGCTTCAAAGTTACTCTAATAATAGAATGAATTGTCACAAAATACTTTTACTCAGTGAAGAATTCCCAGCCTCCTGAAGATGCAAATGCCAGTTAACTTCAGATGCCCCCAACTCTCCTAATACAACACTGTATAGAAATCTCCCTTCCCCTAGCACACCACCGCTCCTCCCTGCCAGGGTTCTGCACATAAGTTGAGAATGGGTCTGATGGAGGCCCTGTTTTAGATTATTTTTACCCTTTCATCAGGCTTCTAGAAAGAGTCTTGTTTCCATGACCATGCCCAGGGTTGCAGTAGTAGACAAAAAGAGAAAAAAACCCAGCACACAAGTCAGGAGAAGCTAGGGTCGACAAAAGTCTTTCTTCTTCATTACTCACCTTTTCCCTGCTGAGTTTTATTATACCCCAAGACTGGCTTCCTTTCCAAATATAAAAATACAGGACAAACACTAGGATGCCTTGTGTGACCAAGGCTTAAAAAAACCTGTCAAACCCACTGTCTGGGAAATAGCCAAACAAATGTCAGTTCTCCAAGTTTTGTTTCTTATAATTGAACCCAAACTATAAAAAGTTTGTACTAGCAACAAAAGTCAGTCTGCTAGAGTAAAACCCTTCCTTGGAGCAAAAAACCTATCTTTTTTCCATCTCTCAAATTAATCTTTGCCAAGAAAGTATACATAGCTCAAAAGTTAAACAAGATATTTTTGTTCCTAGCTACCCACAAAAGAACATCCTTCAATATTGTTTTGGAAACACTGCAGCACAATTAAGATAGAGTGTAAATCATAGAAAGGATATTTCCTGTAGCCTTTAAAATATTCTAAAGCAGCCTGAGTGAAAGCAAAGCCCTTTACTGTTGCTTAATGCCAAGTGAATATTCCTGTCCAGGAAACCGATTTATGATAAAGATCTCAGAAAAAAAAAAGTTCTCTTGTGTTTCAAAGACAGAAAATATTACAGTGCTTGCATATATTCTGTTTAAAACAAAACACCCAATAACTGCAAACAGGACTTCGTGACCCACTGGGAAAGTGACAGCTTTGGGCCATGTTCAGATTCCAATTGCCAAAGTGACTTTAAGGTGGAAAGGAAATTTTGGGGCAAAGGAAGGAGAGTCATGAGAGAACAGTGAGCAGGGTACAAAGGGGTTTAATAACTAAGGGCCTCAAAAAGAAGATCCTTTATTTCAGTCTACTATGAGAAAAATGTGGGAAATGAAGAGAGACTGCATTTTCTCCCCTCTTCACCCAGGCAGGTTGTCTGAAGGAGCTCTTGAAGACAGAGGAAATGGCTCAAAGGTCCTTTTGTGGAGGACCTTGATCTCCTGACATCTATCAGATTGCACACTGGCTCAGCTTATTAACACACAAGCAAACCCATGTTTGCGCTTAAGTCAGTAGTCAAATTCCCACTTAATTCCCTGACATTATCAAAGGTACTTCAGGAGTTTATGTCAAGATATGTGGTAGACACAGAAAGTTTCCATTCAGACTCTGTTAATTCTTGCTTCTTGTCTGAGCATTTGTTCTTAGAACTGGTTTAGTAGATAAACATATCTCCCCTTTGATAATGAAGACTTATGAAATGCCACTGGAACCTTCCCATTTCTGGCCTTTGCATATGTGGAAGTCTGAATCATCGTGTCTGAGGAAAGGAAATACCATGTGAGTAAATAGCTGCACTGGATCCATAGAAAGAATGAGGTCAAAGGGCTGACATACTTCTTAATAATTTAGAAGATGCATACACATTATTATGCCATTGTTTTTCAGCTGAGGTAGTCATGGAGACAAAAGAAAAAAGCACACACACAAAAGAAAAACCCCAACAACCTCTGGATAAAAGAAGTTATTTCTGAAATTACATTGTTTTTTCAATTCATGCAAGCTGATCAATAGTGGATAGACCTTCATTCATTACAAGTGGAGAAATGAGAAAATGAAGACAGACACAGTGTCTCCTTTACTTTATGTAATAGCCATTTGATGTTTTTAATAGTATTGTCTAAACAAGCAATAAAGTGATCAAAGTTCCAGTCTTTAAAAGTGATCAGTATAGAAACAACATTAACAACACAAGGATTCTTCAAATAAATGTCCAGAAATTACAAGTTTAATAAACACAAATGCTCTGAGTTAAGTGCTCTGGTGCTGGGGCACTTGGAAGCTGGACAGCTGAGACATCATTTAGAAAAGTATTCGTAGCTAGATTCCAGACATTTTGAAATGCAGTCTGTCCTGTACTTACATTTGTATCCAAACATTGATAACAGTGATTTTTAAAGGATGTATAAACTATGTAAGATTAAGTTGATTCAAATGGAAATGGCTCAGAACCCCATAAAGAAATTGCCACGTTAGACACTCTCTTTCATTGTCTTGTAGTCAACTATATTTTATGTAAACTAGCACATTTCTTTTCCTGATTCTGGAAGTGGGGTATCAGGAAAGACACACCTTATGCAGGCAATGCAAATATTGATAATCTTGTATTTTAAAGGAAACAAACATTTTTCCCTTAGGAGAAGGAGAGAAAGCAAGAAACCGTGACGTAAAGTGGAGAGCATGTAACATGGGTTAGATGAACTAATCTGATCAAAATAAAGTTCCCAGAAGCTCTTACTAAAATAATTTGCAAGAGTATTGTGCTGATTTTTTTGGGTTAACAATATTTATTCATTTTGGGCCTGATGTTATCAATTAACTTTGAGGGACTAACTCCTGATTAACTCTGTCGTGAGACTACAATCCATCTCTCTATACTTCTAGTTATGCCTCTGAGTACTGATGACATTTCAATGTGAAGAAGAGAAATAGGCAGCTACTATTAAATTAGTTTGACAAATGATAGCATAATAGAGTCCTAAACTCTTCAAAAAACCCTACCAATATTCCTATGAAGAGTAATACTTTTTTTCAGATGGCATATGTGTCATGACATCTAGCGTCAGGAGACTTTGAAACATAACCACAGCTGAGCATATCTGAAATAAGTATCATGTCAGTTGTGTCTTCTGAAGAAAAATACACTGGTGAGACAGCTCTGAAGTTGTTTCTGCAAAATATCAAACATTGTCAGCCTAATCCAGCAAAATCTTCGGGGATGGAATTAAAAATAAATAATAAATAGTAAATTATTAGGGTCACTGAAATCAATGGGGCTGGTCTAATAATGGGCAGCAAGGTCAGCACCTTGCAGTTTGATATCCCCAATGAGAACAATAAATGCAAAAGTCAATGTTCACTTTCTAATCCTACTGCTCTTTCCATCGTTTTCTTCTGTATCAGAGCTGAAGGAGGGTATAGGTGTCAATGATATTTGTAAGCAATACAGCTTTTCTTTGTCACTGTTTCCAATTCCAAGAAACATGAGAAATTCCATTTGCTGCCCTAGAAATTTTCTTCAATCACAGCCACTTTCCAATACCAGCCCATTTTTCTGAATGTAATGTATTAAAGTATCCACTGGGAGTAGCTGCCTTTGTACCTTCATGAGCCTTGCAGCATAAAAAATATGGGGAAGCTGTGCAATCTGAGGATGGAAAATAGCTTGCTCAAATAACTCAATGCCACTTAACTTGTTGTATAAGCTTATATATGTTCTTACTTTTTCTTAATCAACACCTTCATCAACCTCAGAAAATGAGCCCCAATTGAAAAAAAAAAAAAAGAATAAACAGATCAGTGAGCAGAAACCTACATGGAAGTGTTAATTTTTAGCATCTATAGAAAAGCAGTAAGGCATGCTCAGAGTCTTCAGTCTCAAGACCCAAAAGCCTCTTTTCTCTTGCTGTTCTTCAGGCTCTGCACAGCTTGCTTTCTTGCCCCATCTTGGTCCCTGGACAGATTCATGGAGAACTGATGAAGATATCATGATGCTTTTCAGCCAATCCTTTGAACTTGTGTCATAGTTGAGTCATTAGGCTTACAATATCAAGAGCTTGTTTTCATCCATGGAGAAAAGGGCTGAATTTATCCTAAAAGCCTCCTCATAAACACTGCTTGGTAGATTATTTTTTCTATTTATCAGGAAAGCAGCATTACAAGAGATGATCCCACCACCCTTTAAACTGTAATTTCTTACTACTGTTTATCATAGTATGGCATTTTCATAACCAGTTACTTCAACACTAGCCATTTAAAAATAGCTGCTCTTCTATTTTCCAGGGGCACAGCTGTCTCACATCAGAAATGCTATTTTGTGAGAGGTTTCAGTTGCTCTGGCAACAGCCTTTGACAAGTTCTGTCTGTGAGGCTGCAGAGAAGAGAAATTGCTCAGAGGAGAGGTCCATCCCTTCCCACTGATGCTCTGACTTGGCCATACAAACAGTACCATGTCTCTGAGAGACAGTATAAATGCATATCACAGAGGACATTCCCTGACTGTCACTGAGTACTTCAGGGAAAGGAACTTATGGAATAAATAAAAAAGAACTGGCTAACAGTTGATTGGTTCTGATTCAACAACATGCAATACATGAAGAAACAGGACTGGGTTGTTATGCATGCTCTTGCCTGAAAATGCCACTTTAAAAATGGTGGTAATACAGCTGCCAGGCTCACTATTGTCTTTGTATGAATACCATCAGAGCTGAAGGGTACACAGAATGTCAATAATAATCTGGTTTTGAAGAGGTAATATCATGCATGCTTATTGTTTCAATTTTTTGCTACCAGAAAAGTTTGTGTTTCTTGACATTTTCTTTCAATTTTTTTTAGGCAAAATGGTAAATATGCATATGTGTTACAGTATGTCAGTCCAATGTAATTTATTTGCAATTGGGGCAGACAAATATTTCTTTCTACTAATTACTCTTAGCTTTGGACAGTATCTCTGTAAATTTGCTTCTTCTATCATGGTCATGCCACGTTGGATCCCTCCAGACCACCTTTTTTTCTTTGGATTTTGGGTTATCAGAATTGTTTATTTATGGAGCCTCTTGCTACTGAAGTCCAGGGAGCTTCTGGAAGGAGGGCCTTGAGTTAACCCCTTCAGCTGCACAGTGGTGTGTGGGTGCAGTCCCTATGCTTCTAAAAGTATTGCCCAAAGATTAGCTGTAACAATCCTTAAAGATTATACAAAAGCCAGTTTTGGCTAGGTGACTGTACAAACTAGAGAACTGAGATTCTCTCAATTTTTCATTGTACTTCAGCTGCTGACACAGTCAGAAAGCAGCTATCTTAAGAATATTCGAACTCTCAGGGCTTAGAAAGTATCCACAGGATTTTGGTGTCACCTATTAAAGTGACAAGATTAAAGAACATGAGGTTGTCCTCATGCTCTTGTCTAACAGCACTCAGGTGCAAAATTAGTTCTTGGCTGGATGGCAAATTTGGGATCAGAAAAAAAATCAGGTAATTTAGTAAGGAATCGATGGCTGTCTAATATCTGTCAAGGTGACTCTACTTAAACTGTCAACAGCTTTATGACTGAAAGTTGAATGTAGGATGTAAGTAGCTATCATTTATCATTTTGTTTGGTGGTGTTGAATAGAATGAAAATATGATAAATTCAACAGCTATGAGCAAAAATCTGTTTGCCATTTTCAAATCTGCTGCCTAGCAGACTGTAGTTCCTGTCCCATATAGTTGCACAGGAGAGTTCATTTGGGATTGAAACTGGTGTGAGCCCGCACAAGATGTTACAGCAATCCCGATCTTGCTTCCTAAGTAATGTGATAAAAGGGGTTTTTTCCCTGTTCTTCTGGGATTAATTGTTTTCTTAACTTGCAGTAACATTTTCAAGTTCTTTTTGCTGCTGTCTTTCAAAGAATTTTTCTCTTCTGTTTTACTGTGCTTTATGTTTCACAGTAAAAAGTCATGTATCAAACATTCTTACAAATGGAGGCAGATCCCCCAAAACTGAGACTGGCTTTCAAATAAAATTACAATCAAACAATATTAATGGATTTATGGTTGTCTTTAAATGTTTCTTGCTATCAGCATTTTAACTCTGCATTTTTAAATTTTAACCCTCAAGACTGGAGTGCTTGAAATTTTTGTCACATTTTTTCAGTACGAAAACACCTGCAGTCTTTAAGTATCCTTACTGCCGCATTTGAGACTCTCAGGGAACAACAGCTGTGGCAGGACTGTTAAAAAATTAGGAATTGAAAGCACTGATAATTGTCTTAATTTTATTAGTACTGAATCCTTACAATTAGATTTCCAACTAGGAGCAAGAATAGAAGAAGTATAATATGGACATTGTCTCTAAATTTGCATATAAATGCGTGGCACATTTACTTTATGATACACATGACTATAAAATCCTAATATAAATAATTCTAGCACTGCTGCTGTATAATCAAAGAAGTAAAGAAGCAGCAGAAAGGAGGCCCCAACCCTGGGAAAAGATTAGTGCTGACAATGTCTTGGAGCACAGAAGCTATAATCAGTGCTGAAAACTGGTATATCCATTCTACCAGTAGATACCAGGGAGTTTGCTTTACTGAAGATGATGTTCATAGCTCATCACTGGTTTCAACAGTGAATATGTGACAATTGAAAGTCTCAAAGAACATGGCATTTATGGCAGGCAAAAAGCAAAGTTTGCTTATTCATAGACTTAATTAGATGTAAATTGAAGGCTCCAACAAAGATTTTGACCCCACCCTGGGCTTCAGAAGCCCAGCTCACAAAGGGTTTTACAGGCTGCTGCTGTGAAAAATCAGGAAAAATGAGCTTCTTTTCAATAGGTTAAGGTCTTGCAAGGCCAGCAAGGATCTAATGAGTTTTTTAGAGAAGTCACTGACAAATGTAAAGATACACCATGCTGAATGAAATTGAAGTCCTGCAGAATAAAATCATACGTGAGCTTCTAATTATTGGCACTATATGGATATGAAGGGATGAAATTAAGGGTTTATAGATGACATTGTTACTCCTTTTGTCTAAGGCCATCACAATAAAACCTAGATGTTCTTTTATATAATTTTCATATATTTCTTACAGTTCTGTTTAGTATCTTTAGTCTGATAACTGTTCCAGCAATGTGGAAATGAAACTAGAAATTACACAATAGCAGAAGGTTTGTCTGTCTTTCATTGTTAGGTTGCATATGCTCATAATGATTCTTTGATTATTTTCATTTTATTCTTACATGTGTACAGGCAGAATAAACCTGTAGGAATGATTATAACACTGACTGAAATATCAAAACAAACCCATGTATGTTGTTTGAATAAATCTTAATGATTTTTTAAATATCATAGCACTGGATTGAAGTTTTAAGATCACTAGTACTAACTCTTTATAGATAGTCTTACAGAAATTCATAGTGACCGGATGTATACAGAGAATTCAAGTTTGTCAGTAATCCCAGTGAAAAAATAACAAATTCAACTCAAGGGTGTCATTCAGCTCCATTGCTGGTCTCTTTCTCATAGGCTACACATTATTTTCTTCCTAAGGTATTCTTTCTGGACTTTTGCAGCCCTGTTAACCCTGTGTAAGTGGGTGCTGTATGTCTGCTCTATCATGTGCCCAGGAAACAGAAACTTCCTCCAACATTATGAACAAACAAATAAAGAAGTGAGTGATGCAGGAAAGGTGAGCAGACCACCTAGGCTCCTTTAAAACCCTCTGGGTCTCACATGTTTTGCATTACTTCATTTTTTAAGAATGTTTTTTCATCATGACTGATGAGCCTGATGACTGGTAAAGATAAGAAATTCAGGAACATATACAAATTTACTTACTGTCAGCACTTCCAGGGATGCAAGTTTGAATACAGCTGCATCAGGCTTGTTACTTTTCCTACCCACATCTCTATTTTTTTCCTACCAAAGGAGTGGACAATGAGAAACGTATTGGCAGTTTATCAAATGAAACATCTGACTACATGCTTTGTACCTCTAGCGCATTAAAGCACATGGACATTTAAGTTATGAAAACTTTTCAGCTCTCTCTTACAACAGAAGAACACAGTAGAGTCTCCTATCACCCAGAAAGTTAGAACTTGCTAGTCCATGTCTTTCCATGGCATTGGTTCTTGTCAATAATTTTTTGTATCCCTGTGCTGAAGGTAGCAAGAAGTTTTGATCAAATCAGCCAAACTATTCTGAGTGCAGTTGTTCTGAACAGGAATTCAGTCATGCTGAAAGAATTTTGAGCTTATTTCTCCTCTGATTAAATACTGCAGTTTTCCACCATTTTGAAGGAACAGACTACATGAACCTTTGCCACAAACAGATTTGTGGCATAAATTCGCTATTCCATTTTCAGTCTTAAACAAGGAAGCATATTGAGGCATTTTGAGTTCTTTTCCAAAATGCTTTAAGCTTATATTTCAGCTGTATTCTAGTGTGGTTTCAGTCTCCTGCTGCTAATTAGAACAATCTTGGATGCCATCTTAAAAAAAAAAAAAAAAAGGAAAAATGAAAGAAAGGGTATTTTATGGTTTCCTTTCTGGGTGTAGTATCAAGAGCATTAAGATGGAGTGCATTTTTCCATGTGGCTGATAAGACTTCATAATAAGTTGCAGTGAGAAGTAAATAAGTTTAATCCTTTAAAAATCCTAGGTTTGATCTTAAGTTTCTTCATTTAATATTTCTTTCTTCTCTTTTTTCTGTTACTATTGCATCTAGTAATGATTCTAGAAATGTGGAACACATTGGTATCTTCTAACAAATGTAAATACTAATTCTGTTGTGGAATTGATCCTAGAGATCCCATGTAGTGCATGTAGAATCAAAGAATCACAGAATAAGCTGAGTTAGAAGGGACTCACTAGAATCGTGAAGTCCAACTCCTGGATCTGCACAGGACACCCCCAAGGATCATACCATGTGCCCAAGATTATTGACCAAACACTTCTTGAACCCTGTCAGGCTGGTGCTGTCCCCACTTCCCTGGGGAGCCTGTTCCAGTGCCCAACCACCCTCTGGGGGAAGAACCTTTTCCTAATATCCAACCTAAACCTCCCCTGACACAACTTCAGGCCATTCCCTCAGGTCCTGTCACTGGTCACCACAGAGAAGAGATCGGTGCCTGCCCCTCCTCTTCCCCTCATGAGGAAGCTGTAACTGCAATGAGGTCTCCCCTCAGTCTCCTCCAGGCTGAACAGACCAAATACCCTCAGCCATTCCTCATACGGCTTCTCCTCAAGGCTCTTCTCCATCTTCGTTGCCCTCCTTTGGACACTCCCTAATCACTTTATCTCTTTCTTACTTCTTGGCACCCAAAACTGCCCCCAGCACTCGAGGTGAGGTCACCCCAGTGCAGAGCAGAGCAGGACAGTCCCCTCCCTTGCCCAGCTGGCGATGCTGTGCCTGATGCCCCCCAGGACAGGGTTGGCCCTTCTGGCTGCCAGGGCACTGCTGGCTCATGTTCAACTTGCCAGTTACCAGGACCCCCAGGTCCCCTTCCGCACACTGCTTTCAAGCGTCTTTTTCCCCAGTCTGTACAAAGGCCTGGATGACATGTTTACACTGTTTCAGAGCCACTGATAAATCATTCTGTTAGTCACATCAAGCTATAAATGTTCAATATAAACATGGCATTGGTAAGACATTAATCTTCTTCTCACCAAATCAATGCTCTCACATGTGGGAGAATGTATTTTGGAAAATACCACGTTATCTGTAAATGAATTAACTCTCCAGTTCCCTGAAAGAAAAGTATTCCATTAACAGAGTTTAAGTGTTTCTCTTTTACTTAATTTTACTGTTTTCTCAAGTATTTCAATTTTATCTCTTCCTGTTCATTTCCTTCTGCATGTGGAATTTTTTGCTTCTTTGTAAATATACCGTCTGCACCACCTCACAAAAAGTTTCTAAACAAGGTTTGTGATTTAGATTTAAGCTACATGAGCCTGCAGATAAGTGTGGATGCATTTAACAGCAAATTTGCTTTCTTTCCTGCAGTATTTAGTGAGTCCTTTGAACTTCATCTTATTCCCTTTAAATGGTTGACTCTGATGTCTTTGCTTTCTCCAAGACAGGCCCACATAGATAGCAAACAGCCAAGCCTCAGCAGCCCTCCTGGGCAGCTGTTCATCCTGTTCCTTGTCTCAGGAGCTTGGGGAGAAGCTGGTAGAAGGGCTTACAAAAAGAAGATGTTGCTTGCTCTAACAATATTGCTCATTTTAATTTCCTGAGGCTTCTAGAATCTCATAGAAATATTAGAGAAGCCAAATAAATAGAGACCTAATGGAGTGCTCAGTTCAGCCAAGTAAAACATAATCCTGTAACACTGTTCTCAGGAATACCATAACTGGTGGATAATAGACAAATGAGCATCACCAAAACTTCCACTCTGTCCTTCCTCTCTCTCTCCTCTTTCTTCACTTCCAAACACCAGTTAACATTGTGCTCAAAGCCCCCACCAGTGTCAGTGCCTCTTTTTGTCAGGTTGTTTGGAAATGAGAGCAGATTCCTTCCTAAGAAGACTAATGGCACACACAACACAGAGCTTTTGGCACTGGGTTTTCACTTGGCACAACAATGCCCAATCCCACATTCCAATTTTGCTTTAGAAGGTATGAAGGAGCTTCTGGGAACACACTAAGGTTTAGCACTGTGGCTCGCCAGCAAATCAAACCAAATGGAGTCATTTATTCAATACTGCAGATATGCTGACCAAAAATAGACTTAGTGGTCACTTGCATTGTCTTCCCCAAATGCCATTTGTTACCACTGTGTGGTAATTACTCACTAAAGTGAGTAATAAGCCACATTCATTGTTCTTCTTTATTCTGGGAATAAAAATTTCTATGTTGGAAGGCATTATATGTAGATGATTAAAACTGTTCACACCAGCCTGCAGGGAGAATTTCAGTCAGGATGAGTAACTAATTAACTCTCCAGTACTCAGAATCGTCAGGAAGTTGCAGGGTATTTTTCCACATTAAAATACACATTTCACATGTGGAAACCCCAGACAGATTGTTGGTTTGCTGATATGAACTATTCTTTCTCAAGTATAATTTTATCTGTATTTGAAGGTAATTTTACACTGCTAAAATGGCACCTCAGGAAGACATGTTGAATGGGGAGGAGGACAGGGCTCTCCCCTCCATCACCAGCAAGCAGTCTACTCTGGAGCAGTCTGGGCATGGGACACTGGGTTATCCCTGGTGCTGCATGACTGTGCTAGCCAGCTATAGTCACGAGGCTAACCTCCTCTCCTCTTTTCTTCCATTATTTCCTATCAGCCATTCCTACCATATTCTGACACAGCATTTTCCCCCATCTTCTTTCAGACTTCTCAGAGGTACCACCAAATTACTGTTCTGGGAACACAAAAGGTGGGGGAGCTGTGCTAGAAGAACAAAGAAGGAAAACAAGTAGACAAAAACCTCCATACTTCCTCTCTTGCCCAACAAATTTATGCCTCCTAAGTGTAAGGCAGCCATGGCTTAAATGGAATATGGGCCACTAGAAACTGCAAGTTTAGTGCAGTTTTAGGCTTTTTTTCTAGTTTAGTTAGATTGTCTATTTTTTCTGTCTCCCCAATTAACTCAAATTTAAACAAACCTGGGTGTAGTGTTGTCTCTGGAAACAGCATCGGTTCTGGTGAGTTCCACTAGTGGAAAATAAGAAACGGGGGTATATGGAAACTTTGATGGTAGAAATGAGAAAGGAGAAGACAAGAATTCATGTTTTTAACCATATTCCTTTTCCCAAGAACTTGTCAGTAAAGGAGATGTTTGAGAAAAATTTTCATGCCTTGTTTGTTTTAACAAAGGTGTATTGTATCAATAGAAGTTCATGCAGTATTTATGGTGGAGAGAAACTGAAAACGGTCTTGCTCTTCAAACCTAAGTACTCTTTAGCATCTTTGCTTATTAAAATTATCCAAGAGTAAGAGCCTATTAGAGTTATGCTCCAGTGGCTCACAGTTTCTGGGACTGATGCTAATTCATTTGCAAGGGAAAAAATGAGGATTAATATCACTGAGGTGAACAGCTCCATTTTGACTGAAAAGGAATATCAGAACCGATGGCATTGTACAAACTTTCTGAAATTTAGTTAGGCTATATAAAGGCAGGAATTTCAAGAAGGAGGTCCAGAAAACCTACTGCCTCAAAATATTTAATCTTCAAAGTACTTAGAGATCAGAAGTTAGTTAGATATCTAAAAGCAGATACTATTCATGTTCAGAAACAACCTAATCTGGGAGTCTGGGTGTTGTTACCTAGCTCTTCATGCCTCTTTACCTATGACCCCTCACAGACCTGCTCAGAAAAATATGCTCAAAGGATGTCTACTATGCCACAAGTTCAGTTTCTAAGGAGAGGGCTGAGCTGCTGGGCCATGACAGGAACTTGGGGAGAAATAGTGCCCTGTCACTTGGAGCAAGAAAGAAAAGGTGTTGATTCTGCCCCCTTGTTCAAAGCACTCAAATGAAAAAGAGACAAATTCTTTTCTGCACACCAGAAAGGGTGCAATGAACAGTGCACTTTTGTTGGATGAGAGAAAAATAATTCAAGAGAACTGGCACTGGAACCCATATCTGCCCACTTTAAGGGCTAAGGATGCCTATTATTAGAGTCTCTGGATCAAGGCTGGAATTTTCTCACTCTTTTTCCGGCCCTGGGACTCTTGCATTCTCAGATACTCAACACAAAATAAAGGCAAGACAAAGCTGCTCAGGAATTTGAATGCTCTGAGCAGAGATACTTTGACTGCATGAGGTTCTAAGAAAAGTATGTGTGAGTGCATGTGAGTGTATGTGCATGCCTGCGTGTGTGATATGGCTCTGGGATACAAGGAGTGAGACCACACACTGGAAGAGAGAGAAAAAGCAGCTTCAAGAGTCTGAACAGAGCTGCTGTGTAGGCTTGTGGGAAGCCTGGGGAGGTGACTCTTGGATTAAGGTTCTGGCAGAAAGAGTCTTGAAGGGGTAAGTGAAGAAGCTGTCATAGGTTGTTTAATTTTTTTTCTGCGGTCAAAGTGGGATTAGTACATTCCTGTAAATCAAGTTGCATGGAAGATATGTGATTGAATCCATTACTAATTTTTCTTCCCAATTGGCAGGTCTAAAGAGATCCTGATCTAACAGCTGCTTAGATGAAAACATGCTGCTAGTAGCAGTAGCAAGTTTTCTTCTCTTCTCCTGGGGAATGGGAAGATATTTTAAAGAATTTTCATGTTTTTATGTTTCAGTGCTATGTCTACTATCTCACTACTGCTTCCCCTTTTTCATGGTATTCAAAGATACTATTATTTCACAAAACCAGACTTTGGTTGTAGTCTCCATTTCAACCCTTTTGTTTTGAAATAACTCAGAAAACTCTGAGTTCTCCCAAGAAGGAGATAGGCTGGCTTCCCATGTTAGCTGTACTCCTGTAAAGCTTCACCAGTTGACTCTAAGTTTGACATCCTGCAACTCAGATCATTTAGGTTACTTCAAGTTTATGTAAGAAATGAGATCTGAGACTCAGCTGACAAGTGTAGATCTTAGTGGTATATGTTACCTGTCTTTTCTCACAATCAGTGCGTGGCACATCACCCACGGACAATAGAGAGGAAGAGATGCTGACTGGGAGATGCACAACTGAAAGTCCGAAATAGTCTGAGAGGGGCTAAGGCTTGCTTTTGTTTAAGTGAGAAAAAGTGTTGGGGAAGTCAGTCAGCTTACTTTAGAAGGGAGCTAGGAGGCTTCTTTCCAGCCTCTAAGGAAACCCTCTGACTTTTGGAAGGAATAACCTATCTACAGAAACCAAGATGGCTCAAGCTTAAGAGAAGTGAATGAACTGCAGGCTGGCTGCTCTGCTGAAAGCAAGTAGTCCTGGCTTCTGCAGAGACCAGGGAAGTAAGTAAATAAGTACCTTCCCTCTGACCTCAACAACCCCATAGTGCTGACACCTTTTAAGATGCAAATTTAGTTTGTATACAAATGATGCACACATAAATCCTGCTAGAAGTGAGACAGTGCTCATGATTCGCGTTTCCTACTGCATGAGCATCCAGGTGAAATTTCTCCCCGCTCACTTTCAGCAGTGGCCTGGGTCTGGCTTAGGCTTGGGCTCAGGCTGAAGCTCAGATTCCACCACACGTCTTGGGGCTCATCCCATTAGCTTCCAGCAATGGAAACTGCTCTGCAAGGCTGTAAAAAGCCAGCACGGAATTTAGCTGAATAAATAGTTTAGCAATGAATATTACAAAGTAACCTTTTACTTGGTCTTAAAAAAAAAACCACCAAACCCAAACCAAACCAGGGGATAGATGTTTTGCTGGCAGTTTCTGTGTTTATTTTCCAGTTGCCATAGAAAATAATTGACCTATTTTCTTCCAAGAATAAATATCTTTATTCAAGCTCCCTAAAAAAACAGGCAGACAAGACTTGCATTGAGGCCCCACCCATGCTGTCTGCTGCTACAGTCCACAGTGGACAGATTAAGCTTTGCCATTTTTAATGAGGCTTTTGAACTGTTGGATGAAAATGTGTTTCTTACAGTACATTTATCCTGATGACTCCTACTGTTTCAGACCAGAGATTTGGTTCTAATGAGAAGCCTATGTAAAAAAGACAAGACATTCAGCAGTGTCATTGCAGTGGGCTCATTCCTTTTCCCTCTCCATTTCTTTAAATCCTCCAAACAGATAACTAAGCTACCTTTCAGAATGTTTCTCCTGATCATTTCTTTTTCTTTACCCTGCTCTGGATATGTAAGAGCTTCATCAAAAGGCCACTGCATTTATGGAAAGAGTTAATGGCTCAGGAGTTGAGAATTTCAGTGTTAAGCAGATAATTCTTGGTTTCTGGATCATTTTCTTACTTTTGCTTGTGGATATAAAATGGAGTCCCTTTAGAAGTCCTCATGCAGGTCGCTGAGAACCACGCCATTTGTTCTGTTACCTTCTCTGTAACCCCAGAAAATGTACACAGACACTACTCCAGTTGCTTTTTCTCCTCATACTAGTCCCTGAGTATTCATCTCTTTGCATATTGTTCATGTTTGCATACGTCTGTCCACTTTAAATAATTCTAAAGTTATTTCTGCCCGATTATAGGCAGTGTTTCTATTTATATATTGTGAATTTCCTTTCTCATTGCTGCTAGGCACTTCACTGAATCTCTGAGAATTTCATCTATGGCTTTGTCCGCAACATTTCTGTTCAATGTTCAGTGGTGTACATGGCAAATGAGGTAGCCTTGTCATGACTGAGAGTGTCTGAAGCACTCCTACCTTATTTGCTGAAAATGTGGAAATGTGTGTGGTAAAGGCAGCACAGTGATACACAAAATAAAAGAACAGACTTGTAATTCTGGTTTGATTCTATGTACCTGAATAAGTAGCTGTTAGGAACAGCAAGTTGTTAGGCTCCTTCTTCTGTTCTTCTCGTGCAGAAGAGTCAGTATCTTCAGACCCATCTACTGAGCAGTCAGGAATATGACCCAGAAGGAGGACTAGATAGAAAATTCCCCACAATCAAGGACCATACAACAACCCATGTTGTCCATTGGGCCATATTTGAACACAGACTTTCTCCTTTTCCTTGCATGAATATGAGGCCTGACTTGGCAAGGGGATTAGGCACATATTTAGGGAGAGAGTCAGGGAATATCCTACACCTGAGTGCCAGTTCAAGCCCCCATCCCCACGGGCTCTTAGCTCTGCCTGGCGGGTACTACTTTTCCATCCGCCCAACAGGGCCAGCCCTCGGCTGCTCTCTGAGCTGCAGGGATGCGGCTGGTGTGCGGCACTGCAGGAGTCCTCTGTCCTCCAAACCTCCATGCAGAATGCACCAGGGGGAGAGTGGTATCTGCTTCCCAAGCCTATTTATCACATCTGCAAAGGGAAATCATTGTAATCCACAAATTCTGTCTCCCAGCTACCCTTGTAGAACATCATGTATGCTTTAAAATGCAGTTGTTTGAAACAATCCGTATTATTTGTAAACTCCTTTTAAAAATATGCAAATAACAAAAATGCTTTCTTAATGCATATAACAAGATTTTATTTCAGATATTAAATTAAAATTGAGAATAGCTGGAATTTCTGAGATAAATAAGACTGATGACCACTGGGAAAGGGAAAGGGAAGTTATTATTTACTTAGTGTTGACTGTATCATTAAGTTAAAGAAAGGATGGTTTTGATCTTGTGTCTTTCCACTAAGTTTTCATGTATGTAAGTTAATGAACCCAAAGATGCTCATGAGTATCACCATTCCAGCATGACAAGTTGTTTCATGTTCTCCATGGTATGCTAGCCAAATAAATAGAGGCAGTGTTTATTTTGCCACTCAGCAGATCTTTCAAATATTATCACTGTGGCATATTTCCTTTGTTTTATTTTATTTCAAGTTGAATGCTATTTAAGACTTTAGGTCACTGCTTTGTGCCCTTGGGCTGGGTACAGGTCTTTAACCGAGCCACTGTAAACAAACGGTAGTGATTTCCATGATTGCAGATCATGACAACACTGGCGGGAACATTTTCTTTAAATGCCATGTCACTTTCACCTACTGCCTTCAGGCCAGTGCATGACATGCAGTAAGTGTCAGGCGAAATGTCACGTCTGGGAGGAAGAGCTTGTGTGAACGTTAAACTGGAATGTGGAAAAATGGTGTCACATACCCTGTAATCTAATACTGTTCTCCCTTAAAAGGGATGTTTTCTCTATGGAGATATGTGTTTACCAAAAGGACTTCTGCTTGAAGTTCAACAGAAATTAAACTTATCTACTTATCCCCAGTTTTCTTGGGAAGCTCTTGCTACAGTGGTTCAATTCCAGGTCCTTGTATATTTTGCTGACATGATAAGAGTCTTTAGCAAATAAACTCAGAAAATGGAAAGGAGAAGAATGAAATTATTTTGTGTTATGGAATGAGAATAACCTTCTCCTAGGACATGAGAATGGCATCCTACCTCTAAGACTCCAAGTCTTATGGGAGTCCCTATTCTTATATTTGGAAGGATCCAAGTATAAGAATAAGGAAGGTATCTAATAAGGCTTCACTGGTGCATACTCAGCTCAGGAATTTTAAGGACTTGGGATGAATTATGTGAAGTGCCTCTTTTCTGTTTGTTTTGAATCTGTCACCTACCTGCTAGGTCTATTTGTTATCCATAGTTCTTATATTAGAAAAGGCAATGGACCTATTCCTGTTCCTATTCATTTTTTCTTTGCTATTCTGGTTGCAGAAGTCTGCCACAGCATTTCTCCATTTCTTTCTGGGCTGTGTTCTGTTCCCCTCATGGAAGCCATTGTCTGGCTTCAAGAGTCCTTCTTGTCCTCATCTTTATATTTTCTGGTTTTACTATAAGCTTTTGGAGATGATGGCACTGGAAGTTCAAGTTCTGGGTCCACTGTGGATTCATGCCATATTCTTTTCCAAATAATTCCCAGCATTTTAGCAGCTTAATAGTTCATTAGTAAGGATATCTTTCAAAATCTCTCTCCTGAGTGACAAACTATTTTTGAATCTAACGTGTATAGGATTGTTTCTCCCACAGGCATTACTTTACATTTCTGCATTCAGTTTCATTTGTTGCTCTATTACTGCCTTAACATCATAGAAATCAACAAATCTTCACAAAATCACAACAAATCTTTGTTGTGATAACCTTGAACAATACAGTAGCATCAGCAAATTTTGCCACTTCACTGTTGACCTCTTTTCCAGCTCAGTGATTACATTCTCTACGGTTGTTTTTACCTTTTTAGGCAGTGCTCGCAATGATTTTGAATTCTTATTTCTGACAAATTTAGGAAATTCCTTTCAGCTGGTATCGAGGTAGTTATAAGTAAGATGTTATATGTAACACTTAAAAGTTCAATTATTTCAGGCTTGAGATCCTTTACAACTCTGCTCTGAACTATGTCTCGGTACAGTGATTTGTTACTATTCACTTTGGTGATAATTCCACTTCCACTGACAATTCAGTTTGTGACACAGCCTCAGATTCATCCACTAGGAAGGAGTCTGATGGAGAAATATACCCAAAGTCTCCAAAGAAAGCACAACTAGAAAAAATTTTTTTACAGTTTCTGCTGTGACCTTATGTTCTCTGAATACTCCCTTTTGTGCTTGGCCATCAATTACCCTGCTAAATTTCTGTCTGGCTTTTTATTCTTCATCTGTTTGAAAAAGAATCTATATGACATTTCTTGTCTTTTGCAAGTTGTTCCTCAAACGCTTTTCCAACTTGCCCCCATATGCATTTGTATTTAACCTGCCAGTTTTTATATTATTTTCCATTTTCCTCTTCTCAATGTATCCTCAGATATTTGAAAGCCTGTCTTCTTACTTCAAATACCTTCCATTAACCTGATATTAAATCATGTCAATTGGTTGCTTTGGGCTCAGGGTGGAATGTGATATATCTGAAGTCTGTGTGGTAGAAGTCATGCCATCCTTCTGAGCCTTTGATATACTGCTTATAAATAGTCTTCATGTTAACTGCAAACATTTAGTCTTTAGTTGCCCCTTTTAGGTATTTTTTTTCAGAGTTCTCATTTTTGCATTGCTGCTTGCTTTTTTTTTCTTTGCTTTTTTTCTCCCTGCTTTTATTTTTGCTTTTTTAAAATCAACTACTACTTTTTTAAAATCAACTACTCCAAAATAGATTTCAGAGACTTGCTGCTCCCCAGAACTACCATTGCCTTTGTGACCTTGCTGCTGCCTTCTCACTTGTCTGAATACCTGGCTGTAACAGATTGTCTTTATGTGCCCCTTCCAAAGATGATGAGAGATTTTGCCCATGTCCTATTTTCAACTAAGAGGTCATGCACCCAGTAATGCATTGCCTCATTCAAATGAGATCCTCTGCATTGCAACTGCCCTTTCTTCCAGTGAGATATTCCCTTCCTGGAACCATATAACTGGATCAACATTCAACTTGCCCTTTTATTTCTAGGCAGAAGGATAATTTTGTAGTGTCATTGCAGACTCTGGAACGAAACTGTCAGTGATGCAGTGGTGCCATCACACTGCATTTGACAAATCGGTCACAGAATTGTTCATACATGCCATCGTGTCAGCATCACTGCTTCTGCCCTCAGACTGATCATCTTCTTCATGCACCCTCTTCATTTGACCTCAGAAGCAAGTCTCCCAAACTCACATTTTTGGTGGGTTGGTACAGAGCAGGGCATACTGACCTCACTGAATACTTTATTAGTGAAGAAGTAAATTATTAAAATGCATACAGATAGAAGGAGAAAAATGGAAACTGTGCTATAAATAGAGCAAACATGCTTACTTGAGAGTTAAGCAGCCATTCATACTCATCTTCTAAATTATTCAACTCACTGTTTTAATACACTAGGTTCTTCCAAAATGAAAAATAGACACTTGTGTCTATGGCAATCCTCTGAATTTACACTGAGCTGAAGATCTAGATAGCCCCTGATATTTTACAGGGGTTTTTATCTGTTTAACCAAAACCTATAAACTCAAGTTCACCTTTATTTTTCAAAGATATCCTTGAGGTTAGCTCTGGGTCTATACACTGATGACAGCTATAACACAGTAGAGAAATGAATAAGGGAGGCTTAAATTCGTTCCATCAGGATGTTGCAGCCACAGCAACCTTGACATAAACCAGCTGCAAGCTTCTCAGGCTAAAACAGTCCTGAGATGAATCAGTTTTAATAATACTTCTGGCTTGTGAGCCATTTTAACTGTATCTAAAAGTCCTCCAGTTTATTGAGTTCAAGAGATATTGTTATTATTCAGTTTTATTTGCATGAGTCACATGAAACTTAAGCAATAAGCTCCCCACATGCTATGTACTTTAGAGGGTCCTAAGTGACCTGTAAAGATGTTTGTGGTAAATCCTTCTACCATAGAGCGTGGCAGACAGAACCAAGTGTAACCATGAAGCTCAGAAAAAAATATTATGTCTGTGTACAAAAGACCAGAGAAAGAGAAATCTCATTCTTAGCTGCTTTCTTCAGTTATGATTGAGGGGTGGGCCTGGAAGTGCCTAATCCACCAGCAGCTGTTTCATTACTGTACCTTACAAATGGTGCTAGGTAACCTTATCTGTCCTCAGTTCAGTGAAGTTCACTGTGAAGTCAGTAAATGTAGGGCTTTTCAAATTGATCCACCCAAAGTCCCAAGTCTAGGTTCTTGCTCCTTGTTTATTTTTTGTCTCAAGTGATGAAAAGTATGCAGGTTTTAGCAAGTTTCTTTGGTACACAGTGGACTTCTACAGCTGTCACTGTATTTAATGTTGCTTAAAAGTGGACTGAAAAGTTTGGGGACTGCATCTGCATTATGACTAGTTTGCACTGGGTCTCACTGGGAAGACAACTCTAAGCAATAACCAGGTGAAGTTTGATGGTACCAAAGTCATGGTTAATAGTTCCAGAATGCTTTGTCCCTCCCCCTCTGATCAGCTTCTTATTTCCTTAGCAAGGAGGTAAACCAGAAATAGCCTTGAGAAGCAAGTCCCATTACATTTTGCTTTGTCTTGAACTAAGTACTTCTGAGGCCAATTTGGATTATGGTCTTTGAATCTGATTTCATCAGTCAATTGAAATGTAAGTGATTAAAATATTATAGATGAATCTTGCTGATTCAACAATATTACCCACAGACCTTTCCAAAACAGGGAACACTTCAATGTAATTCTGACACAGCTTGGTGCAAACCAACATAATCTGAGAACCTCTGCATGCATGCTCTTGATGGTGATCTTAACACTAAAGACTGCAGCATTAAAATCATAGGATCTGTCTGGTACCACAATTCAAAATGGTTACATAAAAAAAATAAAATCAGAGGACACTCTAGCATTAATTTATGAAATAACAGATCTAGGGGTAAGAAACTGGGTATAGTCTGTGTCACATCATTGAGAGTTGCAGTAGTGGGATAGAAAAGAAACATAGTTGATAAAAGCATGTGTAAGATGGCAAACCAAGTAAGACCTCACAGGTAAGCCTGCACAAAGGGATTCTAAATATTTGAAGAGAGATGCTGCTGGTGAAGATCCCTCTTAGCTCTGTTGCAAGTGTCTCTTACTGCTGGGTATTTGGGCATATGTCAGGTTAATCTCAGCATGTGAGTTAGATGTCAGCAAATTCCTATTAGGTCTATAATTTCCTGCCTTGCAGCCCCTATTTGCCTTCAACCAAGAGACGTACATCCACAGAAGTTGCTTCTATATTTGCAGAATGGAGGAAGGCAGTGTGTAAACACCCTGATTTCTTCTTGTTTGGCTTACAGTAGTCACTTTAACCATCCTTTCCAAGAATGTCATCAACACTTGCAGTTGTTTGCGTTTGAATGGATGATCTCATTATAAACATATGCCTTTGGTGTTCCTCTTCCTCAGCATCCTGTGATTTTCCCTTCAAGAAAAGGAAACTTGAAATGCAAACTGCACTTTAAAAAAAGTGGCGAGACCCTTCATAAAGTAGAAACTCGCAGCTTGAGAAAGGAACTTCAACAAAACTGGGTTTGCTGTCCAGCATGACTGGATGATGATCTCATTGCTGTCACTGAACCAGAACAAAGACCTAATGGGAGCTGTTCAGGAATTTGAGAACAAAATGTGATGACACTGGAAAATCCTGACCTGTCAAAACCAACATATTCTTTGGAAATAGTTTGGTTTCAACAAACTTCTTCCAAATCACTGTTGTATTTCCTTTTAAAACTTGCCTAGTTTTGTGAAAATTCATGTAGAGAGGGCGGTTCAGGAGTTTGTGTTTCAAAGGTCGAGAACTCCTGCCAGCTTTGGCAAAGCTTAAAATGAGTTGAGTTGGAAGGAGTTGAAGACACAAAGTTTACAGTTTGTGAACAGAAAGGTGTTTTGCAGGAGAGAGCACTTGACAATATTCTGAAGAAATCCCTCTAATTGCTTGCTGTCTTCACCACCGTGCATCTGGGCTACAGCAGCTGATGACAGCTTCTGCAGAGAGCAAGGTCCATTGCTCAGCCCTCCTGACAGAAGATGACCAGGCAGAAATGATCTAGTATCACAGTTTCTATCCTGGTAGCAAGAGGACCATCTCTGCAAAACCTTTATGGGAAAGGGGAAGGACCAAACAGCACCTGGCTCTGCCTGGTGTCAGGAAAGAGGATGTCATTGCCATTACAAACTTGGGGAGGACTGCCTCAGAGAGCAGTTCTTCATAAACCTTGCTTCCACAGTTACAGACCTGATTTGGGATTTGAGAGATCAAATTAAATTTTTGACAGGGGTTGGGCTATTCTCAGACTGGTGGTGGCCCCCACATAGATTTACTCTGTGGTTATAGAACATGCAAGGCACAGGTGTGTCTGCTCTTCAGACTAGCTGATGTTTAGAGGTCCCCAGGTTTCAAGTCCCCTGCCTGTGCAGCTGGCAGATTCCCTTCTTGCTGACCTCCCAGGCTGTAACACAGAGCGCAGGAGCTCTGGGAGCCTCAACTCCCACTAAGTGTCACAAGACCTCCCCCCTCCTCAGCAGGGGACTGGGGGCCACATGTAGAGACTGGAGTTTTTTGGCTCCCTGAGCTGGGGCTAGGAGCTGGGAAGCCAGGATACAGGTGGGGGTGTTTGAGTGTCCTGAGCTCTCTGCCACAGAGCGGAGTGCTGTGCCAGGCTTCGAGGCAGCAGCAAACCTGCTGGGGAGCCCCCAGGGGATAAGTCAGCTTCCTCGCCATTTGAAAACAAAAAACAAAAACAAAAGCAAAGCAAGAAGACAGAAGAAATCTGGCGAGGGACTGACAATGCCTGTAGTTTCCATTCCAGATCAGGGAGGAAATACTCCACGTTTAGGAGTACAAAAGCCTAAGTTTTAGGCAATTCTAATTGCAACCACAAGGCCCCAGTCCTTGCAACTGCTTAGGCATCAGCAGACTCACAGAGGCAGAGCTAGCTACATAGTTGCTTCAGCACTTCACCAGAGAATGTTTCTAGTACATATTCAGAATTCAGAAGACAAAATATATATGACTCACACTAAGTCAGTACTTCTCTCTCCTATTTTCATCAGGACACTGACCTTTCTGCCTCCCTTGCTGAGACTGATCAATCAGAATATTGTCATTGATACCTACAGCTGCCTGTCTCTTGTATTAATACTTCAGATAGATAAATATTTATCACATGTATTTGACCCTAAAGAAAAAAACAAAAAACACGTCACCAGCATTTTCTGTCCTTGCTCTGTGCTAACCACAGCAGCAAGACCAAAGCAATGTTGGATCTGAGATGCAGTCATCTGCCAGTCTCAATACTTTCTACTTATGCTGGTATTAAGTCCACAGATGCCAAGAGAGTATCACCACATATTTCTTCTGAGTTTGCATGTGTGCCAGTCATGACAATTATTCATGGCGGAATTTTGTGGAAGAGGACTCTAAGAGTCCACTCACATGCTTGGATTTTAAAGTGAGGACTTTAAAGTATCCTGGTGAGTAGGATCCAGGTTCCTTCCTCTGACAGCAGCACCTCTTTCTGTCTCTGCTCTTCCCACTGTCAGTCCTGCAATGACCCACCAGGCCCTGCTGGCAGGAGCCCAGCACAGCTCAGCTCCAGGCTGGGATGCTGCTGGTGAGGTTCTCTTTGCAGTCCCTGCAAAGCAGCGCATGGTAACCTTCACTGACAGGCTCTGGCTTGTGAAACCTAAATAGCTGGAGAGGTATTCAGGGGGAGTAATAAGTACAATGGTCTGTCCAAAGCCTGAAAGTCATCCTGGGCTTCGCTTTCTCTGTCAGACAGAAAGCTGGTGGTGAAACAGAGGGTTGGAAAACCAGAGTTTTGAGCTGTTGTGTGCCATAATCAATCTTTTAAAAAATATTCACTGAAGAAAGAAATTCCTTCTGGAGAAAAGTTGTTTACAGGATGAATTCCATGCTGAGGTTAATATTTATAGCCACTATGAATCTTTTAAAGGAGAACAGCTTCTAACTGCAATAAGGTACGAGGCTTTAATAATACAATATTTGCAGACCTTGGCCAAATGTTTTTGGAGCCAATGCATTGCAGAGAAAGAAATATATGGCCCATGCTGATGCCAGCAGCCACAGTTACAGATTGTAAGAAGGGCAGAGAGAGTATCTTTTCCCTATGGCAATCTCCTAGTTGACTGCTAGTTTTCTTATCATTACTTGTTCATTACTTTGGGGTTAAGAGTTTCGTATACACAGGAGAATAAGCAACCTGACAGTTCCATGAAAAGCCACATGTGGGTGTTACATGCAACTGATTTATTTTCTTAATATAGTATCCAGCCCATTTTAGCTGTATTTGTAGAGACACAGTGACACCCAGTGGTTGATAATAAGTATAACAGACACCCATAATTTATTTGGGGCACTGGATCTGATCGTTATCTAAACTAGATCATATGCATTCAGAAAAGTTCCAGTGTCTGCTGTTTATTGAAAAAAACGTTAATCAGTACCTGATTTTGTTTTATATATTTTATTGAATCTCCAAAACTAAAATCAAATAGAAATATACAAAGTTAGTCATACAAGTGGTGTTTTCTTATAGCCCTTGCTAAATAAAATTGTGTTGGTTCAAGCACAGTTCAAATAATTAGCTGTTTTCATCGGTCACAAAAATTTTGCTAATCAAGTCTCTAGAGGAAATATTCTGTGTTGTCTTTAAGGCAGAAAATAGGATGGTTTACATTCATTTTATTCTTCCATCTTTATTTTAGTGTTTTGGGTAGCAAATCTGCTCTTAGAGTTGACAGTGTGTGAAGACCACTTCATATTTTAAAGAACAAATCTGGCTTTCCTCTGTGTCCAAAGTGTAGATTGGATTTTATTGTGATTTTTTTTTCAGGAGCCAAATGAGACTTAAAAGTGGAAACTCAGTGCAAGGTTTAATGAAAAAACAAATTGTTCTTGCATCAACTTGACAAAAATAAGAAGTTTCCTGCTTGAAATTAAGTGAATGGTGAGGAGTGATTGCTGATTTCTAATCTAGCAGCAATAGAGTCATTGATTTTTCACATTATGTAGAGCAGATGCTCAGTAATTCAATTCCCTTTGCTTTGAATTTTTTGTTGAATCTTAGCTGAAGATTCACCAAGGTTATTCTTACATTCTTGTGGTCAGCAGAAGGAGTACAACAGTTTAGGGTGGTTCTGTGCCAAGCACAGATGAGCGTCAGTACACTGCGGAAGATGAGGCTGGGCATGTTCAAGAGTCAGGGGAGGTGAAGGAGCAGCGAAGCCCAGGCTCCACTGGAGATCCTGGAGGAACTCCCACTGACATCGGGAGAGCAGAACTGTGTGTAACTGGCCACCAGTGCTGGCCCAGGTGATTCCTGCTGTTGACAATCTGCCTCAGGGTTGGGGCAGATATATACTCATGAATTGGCTATTGCCACCCTGACTGTTGGGGGATATTGCCATACTCACTTGTCTTCCAGGCTGTGGCTTTAATGAAATATAGGTTTTGCCCTAGAGCCTGTCACCCTTACTTCTTTTCACATCATACTGGAAAAGGTTTGCTTCCNTCCTAGAGCCTGAGGAAGAAATCTCTTAGTCACCCTTACTTCTTTTCATGTCATACTGGAAAAGGTTTGCTTCCCCCAATCATGCAATCTCACACTCATCTTCTAATATATAGTTCATAATAGGGGTTGTTCTGGCCTTTTTTAGGATTATGTGTGAGCTGACATACCCTCTCACCTTCAGTGCATGAGCTTCTAGAACTTCCCTGTAAGGCACGATTGCTACTGGCTGCAGGGAGTCAGGTGTGCTCCACATTCCTACCTTCAAACCTTCAGTTGGAAGTGGTCTGGGGCAATTTTGAGTGGAGAACCTAAGGGAATGTGAGTAAAGCTTCTGAGACCTCTGTGTGCCTTGAAGAAGGAGTAGGAGTAGCTAAATTTCTGCAAGTGTCTCCAGATCACTGCAGTTTCTCTCTGGACACTGGGATAGTCACAGGCTTGAAGAGGAACAACCCTTTGCTGCTTTTCCTATTATATGGTTATAATTTGGGAAAAAAAAAAAAAGTTTTAATACTAACAAACCTATTACTCTTGTTACGTTTTTGCCTTGTGGCAGATGGTACCAGCTGGTCCAGATCTCAAGCTAATTTTTGAGGTCCCAATCTTGAAAGAATTTGAGTAGTTGCAGCTCCCACAAAAGTAGTATGACCATTCCAGTATCCCCATCAAAATCTAGTTAAATACATTTTGTTAAAAATCTCTTTGTTTTAAAAAGAAGGATGTCAGGGAAGATTCACAGGAAAAAAGGAGAGGGAGGAGAAAGGAGTAAAGCTTAAAAAGAAAAGGAAAACAAGTGCAGAGAATAAATTTAAATGCCAGATTTAAGTGAAGGTTAGAAATAGTCCCAACCTTATTTCCCCCCTATTGAATCCCAATATGTTTTCACACAGGAGAACTAACACAGTAAGGACGCTAATACACTTCTTGCGTGCTAGCTACTTATTAGAGCCTCCCAACAAGGAAGGTGATCAGAGAATACTTGTCACATGCCCAAACTACCCTAATTCAAGGAACCTGCCACCTCAGTGCATCATATGAGGCAGGTCAAGCCTAGGGTGAAGCAAGCTTTCCATGTAAGAATTTTAATTAGCAATGAGCACAATAAAATACATAAGCTGCTGAAAGTTAACAAGTGCTACTGTTTGAGATTTATGTTCAAATCCATGCTGTGTACTTCCCTTTCCTCACCCCTAATGGATTAGCAGTATACTGGATAGTAATCAACAAATATTACAATCATCTTTCTAATCTTATTAACAAACTTCTAAGAAGCATTAAGGACACATTTATACCACTTGTGGGAAACAGTCCAAATACAACGAACCAAAAGCTGCTTATCTACAAGCAAAACCAGCATTATATGGCTGAAGGGGGCCAAGTTAATCAGAGGTATCAAGAGGCTAATTCAGGTCCAGAGGGCTGAGAAGGCAGATTAAATGATCGTTCATAAATCATTGAAAGCATACCGTATTGTAGCACCCTATTCCACATTGCAGCAACAAACAATGTTCTTCTGTAGGGTGCAGTTTCCTGCTTTCTATATGTCTGTGTTTTGACATTTTAAGTATCTCATCAGCTTCTTTTTATCCTTAAGTTGTGAATATGTTATAACTCAGCTTGTTAATCATCAGATCTTTAGGAAGGAAGGGGATAGACTGTAAAAACAAACCTAAAATTGTTCGTATTTGCAGGCAGCCCTACTGTGCTTACTACAAGCATATACAAAATATAAAAGAATGTGGTTCCAAGATACTGTGGAGGAAAACTGGGGAAAGCAACTGAAAAAATCAGCTGTATATGTCTCAGGCACCTTTGCTTTATAGGATGGAGGGGAGGACATTGATGGTTAATTTTTCACTTTAAAATATTTTAGAGAAGCACTGAAATGTGCTGCTTTATGTAATGTAAGCTTATTCATTGATACCACCGTGGAAAAACTGGGATCTGGTCTTATGCTTTTCTTCTTATAGGATTGAGACTATCCACAGGCTACAATTGACTCCTCTTTAGAACTGTCTTCCAAAGGCTCACTTATCCATTTTTGAAAGTGTTTAAAACACTGTTCTTCATCTGCTTGCTTTCCCCCCTCCTCTCAACAGTTCTAAGAAAGACTTTTCCACTACTTATCGTAAGTAAAGGATTCCTCCAAGGACTGGAGTTAATGGCACTTGTTTCTGATTTTACAAGACATGAAACACACTGCAGTTCTCTATACAACTTAATATTCCACATTTCCAGTGCCTGATATTCTGCTGCTATGCACTATAGTATTTATGTGCATCAGCACAAAGGAAGGGCAAAAGGCTGCCATTGCAATGTGCTCCCTCTGGAAACATGACACTCTGGGATGAGAGACAACATAACATGTTAGGAAGAAGAGAATAGTCCTTTAATTACAATCATTAAATCATGGGTGGTTTTGTCAATTTTTCCATAGAACACGGAAGGTCTTCAGACTGGGACAATACCGCTGAACAGCACAAGAAGCTAAAAACAAGTGGTCAGCAGTTCTATTTGATAACACCGTCAAATCAAAATTGTATAGATTTGTCCCCAGCTATCTGAACAGCACCATTTGCTCATTTTTGTGACTTCATGGAAATGTTTTTCAGTTCCCTTCTTTCCTTTTCTCTACCAAAAAACTCTACATACCCATTTTTAGTTCTAGGAAGTAGATTGCCTCAGAGCTCACACACGTCCTTTGGCTTTTGGCATAGCGTGAGACATAAGCCCTCATCTGGCTCTTATTTTCTTTCTCAGCCTCACCAAAATTTGACTGCTCTGTAGCTCACATTTCCAGCTTGGTCCTATTATGTCTGAGATGCCAACTGGCAACAAAACTGCACAGGCACCTGGAGTAAAAAGTAAATATTTCTTGCTCATTCTAATTTCTCAGCAGCATGGCAGAGCTCCTGGTTTGCTCCCTAAGTTTCTCCCTAGGGTCCCTTAATTGCAATCATCCTCAAAAAAAAAAAAAAAAAATCAAAAAAAAAGAAAGAAAGAAAAGGATTATCCATCTCTAGTCAAGCTTCAGGACTGAATTTTACCACCATCTGTCCAGGATTTTGCTCTTACAAGGCTCCCTTCCTGGATCATGCACACTTTCTTCTTCAGGTTCACCTATAGCCATTAACTATTCTGTCAGCAGCTTTCTAGATAGGAGTTTTTGCAAGTGCCTTTAAATGGAAAATGAAGTCCTTTGAAGATACGTTGATTGTTTCAAACATCTGTCCACATCCTTGTGCATCAATTATGAGGCCTAATAGAGCTTTTTGGTTTTGTATCATATGTCTTAACTGTCAGAGTGGATTTATACATCTCAAGACAAAAACACTCTGTGGGCTGCAACTCAATATCCACCAGAAAATACAGTGTGCTTTTCTACTTGTATTTTCTTTCAAAATAAAGCTGTGGAGGGCAAGGGATTTGCCTCGATCTGTGGGATCAGGTGGCAGTGATAAAGAGTAAACAAAAGAACACACAGAATAAAAATGATTTTTCTAACTTTTCATTGTTTCTGCTGTAAACGACATTAACTACAGTCTTTGGTGAGAAGTATAGTCTGCTGAGGAAGTAGGAGGGAAAGAAACCAAATACAGCCATGAGAAGAGAGATGCAGGGGTTACCAAGAGCTTGGTTACTCTTCACATTTTGACCAATCTGAAAGAGAGCTTTGAAGCACAAAGTTGCTATGCTAAGCAACTAAGAAATTGAAAAGATTGAAATTCTTAAATGTTGATGAGAGTATCTTCTTTACTGTATTATGTTGAAACCTCTGTTCTATGTCAGAATTAAAGGTACGTATTTACTACAAAAATCCATGTGTCTGTTTTTGTAGATGCACCCTAGCAATTTTAAATCAATTTTTCTATTTTATTCAGCTTTATTCAGTTTTGGGTTTAGATATTTGATATAGAATTTTTCTGCTTGGGGAAAAAAAATTATACTATGTCAGATGTTGTCAATACAGATAACTTACACATTTTCATTGAATTCAGCTCTTTGCTGAATTGGGATCATGCCTTTGAAGGAACCTAACTACAGGGAAACCTAATAAAAATGAGCTCATAAAAAGCACACAGTCAAAGTGAACAGTCTTTGAAATCATTTAAAGACCTTGGGGTTTTTACAGGTTGCTGGATCTGAGGCTAATGCAAGGTCAGCTCTCCCTTAATTTCTTTTGACTTGTTTCTTCCAGAAGAGGATATGATACTATTCTCACTCCAGTCTCACTTGCCAGCAAGGAGATCCAAATAACCCTCAAGCTGCTGAGTCAATTTGTGGTTATAGAGAAAAGCATTTCTCAGATATGAGAGATTGTATGTCCGCTGGGAAAGCTCTTTTTCAGACTAAACTATTTCTCATAAGTCACATTTTATTAACCTCTAGCTCTTCTTGGTGCTCTCTCTCAACTTCTCTATAACTTTCTTAATAATTCAGAGGCTGAACACAGACTTGTTTTTCAGGACTCACCACAACATGTTTTTTGCAATAGCACCATTTTGTCAGTCTTTCACAGAAGAGCCTCAATTCTTAGCTGTTACACAGGTAAGTCTCCATTTAGATTAATGAAGATGATGGCTCATTCCCAGCTACAGCTCTTTACATCTGTCTGTAATGAATTCCCTATTGTTGTTTTTGAATCACCTCCTAAATACATCCAATTTATTCATGGTTTTGTATTCCTACAGGGCTTGTAAGCCTTCCAAACTCAGTATAATCAGAAACTTTATAAGTGTATCTTCCATTCTGTCATTTAAGCCATGTATTAATATATTTTAGAACAAAAAAGGACTTAGAACCATAGAATTATATGTTTTTTCCTTCTGTTACACAATTATGTATTGATTTTCAAAACACACATATTCCATTTGTAAACTTACTATTATTACTTTTACCTAGAATTTCCACAGCATCTCTGGAGATACAGCAGTTGCCTAGTGGGATTTCTTCAAGGTGGCTTAGTTCATCAGGGATTTATCTCACAATGTAGGTTATGGCATCCTCAATAGCTGCCAAATGGTTCATGTATAATAAGCATAGCCTTCTCATATTTTTGATACCTTCAACCATGAATGGGATGGGGAAAAAAAATAACAGGTCATGTTGTTAGCTGACCTGTTTTGGTATGTTTCTAATGCTGTGATCACAGCAAACTGCTAGACAATTAGATGTTTACTGTCTCACATACTACAACGATCTGTATTTTGATGCCATCAAATATATGGCAAGTTTTGTTTGCATAGAAAGATAAACACAGCCTACTGATAAGGTGCTGTATCACGTTATCAATATGAGCTACCCCTCAGCCCAGAGAAAGTAACTCACAGAAGATCAAATGGGATCTTCCTGTGGAACAAATCCAAGAGAAGCGTTTTTTTACGAAGTCATCAAAGGCAGACATTGCCATATCCATTTCAGTTACTGGATTGTGTGGCCCTAGGAAACACTCAGAATTTTCAACCTCGGTATCCAGTGACTGACCTCACAGAAAGTCAGCAATAGGTCAGAGAGGGGAACCCTGTCACCTTTGCAATCTGAATTGCAGTTCATGCAGATTAGCCAGTTCTGGCGTCAGTCTGCCAGATTGGCTTGACTGTGGAATGTGTTACTAACTTGAAAGGAGCACTCTGATACTTTGTGGCATTTATGATACAGAACATATCATGACTTGAGTGCAAATGTATAAGAAAGTACTTTTTCAAGTTGTAGTAGTGTACAAACTTCAGAGCTTGTTAAAACGTTCACATTCTCAGCACAATATACTTTATTATAGTGTAAAATAAGAGTAAGCAGCAAAGTGTTACGGTGCTTGTCTCCATGTTATCGGAAGATTCTTTCTCTGCAAGTTTCCTCCTTGTAAAATTACTTAATATCTTGTTTGCTTACAGAGTAAGTTGTGCAATGCCCTTCTGTTGCCAGAAAAATAAAGAACTGTTTCTTGATGTAAAGCAAGTTCCAGTTCATAAGTATTTGAAAATTTATGATACAGCAGTTATCAAAAACTTGTCTTTCTGTCCAGAGTTAATGGTCCCATTAGATATTTCCTGTTAAATATTTCTGCTACCAGTAGAAATGAGTGTATCTACAATGCATTTAATTCATTCATTCTTTAATGGTTTCATTAAAAGATGGTAACTTTAATTCATGAATGAGATGTTTGTTGTGGGACCTTGATATCTAGACTAAACCAAACATTCATACTGTTCCAAGAAGCCAGGGCTCAGGGTTCTCCTCACTAATTTGAGCAGCACTGACTCAAGCAACTAGATATAGTGAGGCAGGCCCAAAGAGAAGCTCTAAAAACCCTAAATGCAAAGGCAAAAGCCATTTCAAAGTGGATGATTTATATTATAAGGATTAACCTAATCTGATCTTACTCTGAGACATTAGGAATAAAATTCCACAGCAATCTGCCTACTTGCCTTGTCATGGCAGTTGGCTCCAAACTTTCCCAAGAAATCAGAAGATGGCCCTTAACAGCAGTGATTCTGAGTTCCTTTTCACGCAGTAATTATTACAGTATGTTCTAGTAAATTCACATAATGCTTGATTCTTGAATGTCTAAAATTAAAACTAAACAGGAGCCTTTCCTAATGGCAGACAGATTGTATTTGTGACTATCCAAAAAGGCATTTTTATGCAGCACAGCTTATTACAGCCTGTTAAAATGCTTCCTTTCCCTTTTCCCTTTCCCTTTCCCTTTCTACCATACAGTAAGCCAGAAGAAAAGCAAAATTGTCCCACTGGTGTGGGAATGAAGCCAGCCTTTGCCAATAGTTAAGACAATGGAAGGGTGGCTATGTGCAGAGAGCTATAAGACACCCTAAACTTCAGCAGACCAAGCAGAGCACTTTATGGTTGCTCAGTTATTTACATGTGGTGTGGGCCTTGATCACGGAAAGCAATTTCTGAAGTGTGCAGAAAGGAAAAATGCAGAAATTGCTGAGAAATCTAGCAGCAGCGTCTGGGTGAAACAGCGTTACTCAGCTGGTTTCAAGCACTTCTGGTTTGTTTGGGCTTTTTTTCCCCAGAAAAAACCCCATGAACTGGAACCCCGGACAAGGTCTGATCTGGCAAAAGCAGTGCTAGAGTGCCCTCCGCTGGCACAGGCCAGGCAGGGGCTAGAGAGTTGCTCACCTATAGTCTGAAAGGAAGGAGGCTGAAAGGAGGAGACCAAAATCTTAGTATTTGAGCAAACGCTGAGAAAAATCCAGAGTGTTTGGATCAGGTGGATTTCTTGATCCTCCACTACTCATGTATGACAGAGCATCCGGAGGAGCAACTCTTGAAAACCTACTCACTGTTATTTTAGATAGCCATGGGCAGAACATCTATCCTTTGTCTCCTTCAGTGTCTCTTTGATGTGAACTTCCATCTGGATCTCAGTGGGTCAGAAAATCCCTAGAAAAGGAAATAATTAAAGCAAGTTTTCCTGTATTATCAAAATTATGTTTAAAAGTAGATAATGAATGATAATAACTGTCTTTATAAATAGTCTGTTGAAAGCAGAGAAATCAAATGACTTATCTGCTTGTGTTCATACAGGAATCACAGTCAGAATCAGACAATGAGAAAATACAGAAAATATTTCCAAATAGCAAACAATATCTCGTCTTTGCTAGGTACCAGCAGCGTCACAAAATTGTCTTCTGCGTCACATCAATCTACGTGTATTTCACCTATACTTAGAAAATTATACAGCACATGCATAGCACAGAGTCCTGTGCATGAAACCATGAAACAAGGAGAGACAGAACTAGTCACCCAGCCTAACATGCAGTCTCATTTGTCACCGCTCCTTTTTGGCACACTAATGAAATGTGCATTTCTGACTCACTGCATGATATTCTGTCATTAACTATCATTGTCCCAAGTTTCCTCCTCAAAGGTGATCCAGTGTGATATTTCATCTCTTTCTCTTTTGTCTCCTCCCACCCTTTTACAGTGCCCTGAGGACTCCTCCTTGTGTTTATCAAGAGGTACACTACTTCTGTGCCCCAAATCACCAAGTTTTGTTCTAGCAGTGTATGCTGTTGGTCTTGTTAGGAGACAAATACTAAACAGCTTAAAATCCTGTTTCAGTGAATACGAATTGCAATGAAGGAACTGAAAGGTTTGCCTTAAGTGCAAGTAATTCCTTGACATGGCATTCTTTGTTGATATCCCTATATGTAGTTAAATAAAAAGAAAAAATAAAATCAAGCAAACAAACAAAAACCAAAAGCTAAGAAAGGAGTCTAGGCTCCACAGAGAGATCTGGACAGGCTGGATCGATGGGCCAAGGCCAGTGGTATGCAGTTCAACAAGGCCAAGTGCTGAGCTCTGCACTTGGGTCACAACAACTGCTTGCAGCATTACACATTTGGGGAAGAGTGGTTGGAAAGATGCCTGGGGGAAAAGGACCTGGGGATGCTGGTTGACAGTGGCTAAACATAATCCAGTGTGTGCCCAGGGGGCCAAGAAGGCAGGCCAGTGGCATCCTGACCTGAATCAGCAGTAGTGTGGCCAGCAGGACTGGGGCAGGGATTGTGCCCTGTACTCACCACTGTTGAGGCCACACCCCGAGTGCTGTGTCCAGTTCTGGGCCCCTCACTAAAAGAAGTGAGGTGAGGAAAAAGTTGAGGTGCTGGAAAAAGTCCAGAGAAGAGCTGTGGACCTGGGGAAGGGTCTGGAGCACAAGTCCTGTGAGGAGCAGCTGAGGGAGCTGGGGCTGTTTAACCTGGAGAAGAGGAGATTGAGGGGTGACCTTGTTGCTCTCTACAACTGCCTGAAAGGAGGGTGTGTAGCAAGGTAGGGGTCTGCCTCCCAGGTAACAAGTGACAGGATGAGAGGAAATGGCCTCAAGCACCAGGGGAGGTTTAGACTGGCTAAAGGAAGAATTTCCTCTCTGGAAGAGTGGTCAGGCATTGGAACAGGCTGTCCAGGGAAGCGGTGGAGTCACCATCCATGGAAGTGTTCAAAAATGTGTAGTTGTGG
Organism: Edolisoma coerulescens; assembly: GCA_013397115.1. Lineage (NCBI taxonomy): Eukaryota > Metazoa > Chordata > Aves > Passeriformes > Campephagidae > Edolisoma > Edolisoma coerulescens. The sequence goes on from VWZW01005043.1 coordinate 2,023,449, forward strand.
CACGTAGGGACATCGTTTAGTGGTGGACTTAATAGTGTTAAGGTAATGGTTAGACTTGATCTGAAGTGTCTTTTCCAACTGAAATGGTTCCATGATTCTATGATTTCATTATTTGAAATTTGTCCAATAACAGATCCATCTGGCATCCTCTGGAGGCCACACTTTCCAGAAGCATCCAAGACATCCCAACAACAACAGGGAACAGCACACTCATAGCAGTGTAGTTAAATATAATAGTAGAATCACGGAATGTCTCAGATTGGAAGGGATCCATAACGATGAACAGGTCCAACTCCCTCCTTCTTGCAGGATTACCTAGGAGTAAACCATATGACTAAAAGTATCATCTAAAAGCTCCTTGGACTCTGACAGGCTGGCTGTAACTGAGTAAAGAGAAAGAGACATCAGGAACTGAAGGAAGCCTATTGCAAAGGTCTTGTAACAAAGAAGTTCCACATAACAGTTAAGAAAATGAGCTGCTCTTAACAGATGTCTTGACTGCTCACCTTTTTAAAGGGAAAATCTGATTATACAAGTATCTGTAGGGGCATTTTGTACTATCAAGACAATTTTTGGTTTAAAAATAGGTTATGTGCAATTATAGGTGATTTTTTTCTGCTGCTGCAAGGAAACTGATAATGATTGTAATATGATCATAGAGAACCTAAATCCAAGTCATATTTGATATAAATGCAAATTTGAGTGATCCTTGGATATGGCAAGGTAGGAACTTCCAGTCATGTTCTCTCCATAAAAACCAGATTGGGTTTTACTTGTTAAAAATTATTTGAGATGGACCTCTCAGTGATTTCCTTTAATGGGATATATATGAAAAAAGAGGTTCCTTCTACAAACCAAACTACTGCTCTAATGCTATTTCTGGACCTGTAACTTTTCCAATTTATAATACATTTATATTTATATCCCATGGCACTTAATGAGATCTATGTATGAAATAGAATTAAATATATGTAGCACGAATGCCACATTTAAGCCTGTTTCCTCGAGATGTCAGGAAAAAAAATGTGTCCTCTCTCTCAATAAATGTTGGTATTCAGTAGGGAGCAAAGGGATGGATTTATGTGCTAAGCCTAAATGGAGTTATCTGGGAGCTTTTCTGTTAAGTCATTGAACACAGAAAAAGTGAGATCCCACTTTCTGATTCCTCAAGGCACAGACCACAACCAGAGCCAGTGTTTATCTTCTCAATATAACAAGGATTGGCAGCAATATCTCAATTGTATTATTTTACAACTTCTTTAGTGCTGCATAGGATTCTCTGCAGGTCGGTCAAAAATATGCCTCGAGACATTATTAGCCACTAGATCATGAAGAGGGAAAGGAGGAAGGGGAGGAGGGGGAGGAAGGGAGGGAAGGGAGGAAAGGAAGGAAGGAAGGACTTGGTTCGTCCCATCAGGAGGAGCTCTGCAGCGGAGTGGAAGTGACCTCACTCCCGGGACAGCGCCGGGATCCAGTCAGCGCTGGAGCACAGGCGGCCAGTCCGGGCGCGCCTTGCGAGCAGCCAATGGCAGGGGCGGCGCCGCTTGTTGTCGCCCCGTGAGGCGGCTGCGCCCTGGGCTCGGTGCCGCCGCCGCCGCTGGAGGGACCCGGGAGGCCCCAGGCCCCGGTGCCCGCTCGCCCCTCGCCGCCCTCACCGGCCCCGCAGCCCCCGCGGAGGGCGGGGAGATGCAGCCCCCGGGCGCTCAGCAGCCGCCGCTCTACTCGCCCAGCAGCGGGGACTTCACCTTCGTCTCCTCGGCGGACGCCGAAGGTGAGCGCGGAGCCACGGGTAGGGCCGCACTCGCTGTCCCGAGACGAGGGCTGTTCCCGGGGCCGCAGAGACAGGAGGGGCCTTCCTTGCCCTCCTTCCCGCCGCCCCCGCGGTTGGTGTCGTGGCTGGAGGCGGAGCGGGGTGGCTGAGGTGGCCGCTGCCCCTGGGGCCGCTGCCGCGGGTGCGCCCCGCTGCCGTGTCCGCGTCACGGGAGCACCAGCGTGGCAGAGGCGGCCGTGCCGCTCCGCTTCCCGGCTTCTCTGAAAGCCGGAGCCGAGGTTGTCCCGGCGATGTGACATAACCGTGACTGCTCTGTCACTGCCCGCTCCTCTGGCTCCCGCGTTGCTGGAAGCCCACTTTGGTGTCTTACTGAAGATTGTGTCGTACGTTCCTGTTTGCTGTAATGTTGAGCCAAAGCGTCTGTGCCGTGTCTCGTTTCAGCACAGTCATGAAGGAGAAAAATAAGCCGTGTATGTAATTTAGGGGGTGAAGTGTGGCCCGCTGCCAAACTGCTGCACAAATAGCAGTGGTGTACCAGCATGCCGTGAAGATGTGCCTTAAAACTTCAAAACTGAACATACAAGAGTCAGCATCGTGCAAACTTATTTTGGTGGAGAATGATCTTTAGGACTCTACCCATTTAAATAACAAGGGTTATACTTTCATGTATGTATTTAGTTACTCTTGTAATTGTGACTAGGAAATCATATAAATCCTTACTCATGTGTCCCACCCTGGAAAGGAATTGCTGAAGTCTAGAAGTCACTGTAGAATACCTGTTCTTTAGTGAACTTCATAGCCCTTCTGAAAATAAATACAAGTCAACAGTACAGTCATGGTTTTGTATTTTTTTGTTGCTGGGGTTTTTTTAGTTGTTTTCCTTTGGTTTGTTTTTCTTCTTCACCTTGGCCTGAAAAAGGATCCACGTACCTCTGAGCAGAAGCTCTCAGTTTTTTCCCCTGGAAGTATTTGTTGGGCAATGCTGGATGCAATCCAATACAGCCACCTTTTCGGTAGGTTGTGTTGAATCGCACTTAGCTCCGTGTTTTTTATGAACACAAGCAAGGTGTGATCTCCTGCCTGTTCAAGTGTAGTCCTGTCCTCAAAGTGCTGGATAGACCTACCCTAGCAAAGAAAAACATAAGCAAAGTTAAACATCTTGATATTTTAAAAATAAAATTCTACACATTGCACTCTAATTTTTACGGGTTTCCCAAATCTCGATCCATATGAAAAAATAAAAATTGGCTGTTCTGTGTCCCCGTCTTATTTCTGTGGGAGGTAGGAGCTGTGTGAAAGAAAGCTGGAGAGATGTTCACAATTAGGTCACCAGACAGGGTAGAAAGAGCAGGCTGTTTGGGGTATTGCTTCTTGTACTGCTTTTTCAAAATTAAGAGTCAAGACTGTTTTGAAAGCTGGTTTTCTACAATGCTTGGTTGAATGAAGCATCTGAGAGACCTTGGTTTTGCTTCTGTGGTGTTCAGCCTGAGACAGTAGCAGTGAAGGCACCCTGACTCTCGCTAGGAACCATCAGTGTCATCAGTTCTTGGCAGATTTTCCAGTGCCCAGTTGCCTTGCTGTTAAAAATCTCATTCAAAGCAGGGTGCAGAAGAGGAGGTGACCAATCCCTTTTCCCCTAGGTTTCTGCAGCTTAGTCTTGCAAAATAGACTTGAGATCATGTTAATAGGTTTTATAATTCAAAAGTGTGGTTGCAGGTATTCATCGACTGTTAAAAGGAGTCTTGGTAAATACACCTTGTGTAGGACTTTCCCTGCCTCAGGATGGACTGTTAGCAGTCCCTGAGAAAGGAGAAATACATGGCTGGTTGGACTGCTGCGTTTGCTTCTTTTGACAGCTGCATTTATGCACAGAGTAGCAAGAACCTCTCCTTGCTAAAAAGTGTTATGTTGTAGCAGAAACAAATACTTCTTAATGACAAGAGGGTCCCAGAGTCAAGAGAAAACTTTTTAGGCTTTACCTTGATGCCCAGGCATTGAGATTTTCCTTTTTTCCTCCCTCTGTAAACAGCAGAGGAAGGCTTTTCTTGAGTCTGGTGAGAACAGTGTACGCATGCTGGGACTGAGAAGAGCAATGAGAAATTCTTGCCTTAAGTTACGGTGATCTTTACAAGGGTTCTGTGCAGATGGTGTTCCAAGAATCAAAGGAATGGATCAGTGATTCTCACGGTTATGAAATAGTTGAAGGGCATATATGGAGAAGCTTGAATCTGAGTGGCCTAGCAAGCTGGTCTGGGAAGGAGAAATCTGTTGAATTAATTGCGATACTGAGTGATCAATGAACACTTAAGACATGTTGGCTGAAGACATTGAGATTCTGTCACTGTTCAAATTTTGTTTCTATAAAACTATGTAATATTTTCAAAGAGGATGTTGCAAATGTAATCTACAAATATGGCCTGATGTGCCTCTGTGAGTATGTGTTTCAGAAGTACTTGCTGTAGTTAGGTGTTTTGGGAAATTTGTGCTGAGGAACTTTAACGTGTGAAAAACACACTACAATGAAAAGGCAAAAAATATTTTTTTTGGTGAGGTGAAAAGTTGTTGGATGAGAGGAGAGTTTTTATCTCTCAATATATTTATAGAAAACTTGTACAAAATATTTACACATTTCTGTTTGGATTTTTCCTTCTTAGCAGATAATGGAAATCCATTACTTCTAAAAGGAATAATTATTCCCTTCTTATGTATCTTTTCCTTTCTTCAAGTTGCTTCATTTATTTTCCGATACTATTTTTTATTTTCCATCTGTAAATAACTGAATAAAATGAGAAAAAAAAATTATTGGTGATTTTGACACAACCAACCAGAACATAGCGAAATTACTCTTTGTTTTTCTTAGTACTGTGGCAGAGCAAGATCATAGTATATCAAAGAGAACTTGTATTACTTGTTGTTGTCCAGAGCCTAAGGATCTCTGATAGCATTCTTTCTCTAACATTTTCAGCTGTATTAAAGGCAGGCTACAAATTAAAACATCTTCACATGTTTTCCTTTTATGAAAAATTTGACATAAAAGCAGAGAGGGGTTTTGGCTGAAACAATGCCACTATAAAAAAATGAGCTCCAAAAGAGGTAGAGTATGGTCAGAAAAAAATTATGAATAATCCACAGTTTATAGCATGTTGAGACTTTCCTTAGTTCTCTCTTTTTGTGCCTTTAAACACTTAATGATAAGGCACAAATGGAAGCCTTTCTGTCATACATTAACACTGTGTCATAAAACAAGAGTCCCATCTAAAAGCTAAAACCTGGTCATTTGAGACCTAACCCAACATTGTTACTATTGCAATAAAACCACAAGTACACTTTCAAAGTATGTATCTGTGAAAGTATAATTTTATTTTGTAACTTTGAATGTTTTATGGTGATGACCAACACACGTAGCTTCATATGTTTGTTGTTTATCTTCCAGTACTTTTAATATCAAAAGGCTTTTGGCAAGACATGAAAAGGTCTATATTTTTCTCCCTTCTTCTTTAGATCTTAGTGGCTCCATAACAACTCCAGATGTTAAGCTAAATCTTGGAGGAGAATTCATCAAAGAATCTACTGCAACTACATTCCTGAGACAGAGAGGATATGGCTGGCTTCTGGAAGTGGAAGATGATGACCCAGAAGATAACAAGCCACTCCTGTATGTTGTAATTATTTTTGGGTATCTATCTTTACTAGCTGTGCAGGGAAGACAAACAACTTCAACAACTTGTAGTCTCTCATTGTCCCACAGCCTTGTGCTGTGACTAGAATTCTGTTTGACAAATTATTTGACCAATGAGTGTTTTCTGGTGCAAGAATGGAAAGATTGTTTCTCATTAGGGGTTTTAATCTCTGTAAGTATAAAGCTTGTATGGCTTTTCTGCTTTTATCTGTTGATCTTGTAATGGTTTAAAAAAATGAGACTGCAGTCTTTGTATCTTTTGCATTCATGTTTCTTGATATTGTGAAAGAATCAAAGGCTAAGACAATCCTGTGGGAAGATTCCTGTTAAGTAAATCTCAGTCAATTCTGTCAGTTATTCTGAAGGAAAAGCATTGTGAATCATGGTTTTTACAGTAGGGATGTTAGAACCAAGGTAGCACAAACTTTATAATCTTTGATGCTGCCTTTTACTATAAAGCTAGATTAAAAGGGTGCTAGCGCTGAAAGACAATAATGTCCTTAAAACTGAAAGTCTCGCATGCATTGTTCTGTTCACAGAAACGTGGTTGGCTGAAGAAAGTTTGTATCTTGAGGTTACTACACTGTGAGTCAGGCAGCCTGGTCCTTGTTCTGCACCTAAGCAACTTCATTCTCAGTGTCTCAGTGTTTTCCTGTGAATGAAACATAATGATGCTTTAAAAAATTGGAGCGAGAGAGAGAACTCTCTGGAGAAGAGTTCTCTGGAGAACTCAGATGAGAGTGTTGGGAGACAACAGATGTCTGGAGAGCTTAATAATGACAGTGCTACTTGGGAAGTGGTTTAAGTTAAAGTGTGCAGAAATAGCTCCTTGTGTGAATAAGTCTGTTTTGTAAACCTCTGACTTTTAATTAAGAAACAGACTGGTGTAGTGAGGTGACAACATAGGAATTCTGTCTTTGGTGTAATTTTGTTTTTTTGATTATTCCCAGAAACATGTGCCATAGTGAATTCTTGCGATCTGAATCTTATTAAGGATTGAAAGAACAGCAGCCTCTTAAGGGAAATTCACCAATGCAGTGCTACTGTGCAAATGTTTTGTTCAATAAAGTGAGATTATTTTTTTTACTTTCTCATTGGGCAGCCTTACTCCAGACACTTGTTTCCTGATACAGCTGCCATCACTTTCAGGTGAGGTAGCAGTCAGCTTCATGCAAAAGACAATTTATTCACATGAGGAACTGTCAGAAGCCCTAGACAATGACAAAGAATTCTTTCCATACAGCAAATATTTGTGTTACATAGTCTTCAGAGTAAAGTATAGGGATGCTACATCCTTTTTAGAGAAGTGGTGAAAGATAGATGCTTCTAGTCTATTCCTCAGATTCAGGGTTGGTTAAAGAACAAATTTTGTTACTTAGTCACCACTTAGTAATACCACTTCTGAAGTAGCTTTAGTAATAGTAATCCAAAAATTGCCTTGAGAGACTAAATTAACAGTATTTAATTATTTTTTTTAAAGAGAAATTGTCGTGAATCATGTCTTTGCATTTCTCACTTCAGCTTTTCTGAAGAAAAAGCCAAAAAAACAAAGCCTTGGATAAAACCTTCATAAATGGACTTAGGATATTTAAAATATCTGCATTTTTCTTCACTGTGTACTTAAATGTAGAGCAGTATATCTGCTGGAAGTCTCTTGCAACTCTTCAGAGCTTCTCAGTCATGACCGAGGTTCTGCACATAAAGAAGTGGAATTGCCCATTACTTGGGAAGTCTGATTCCTTCCCATTATGCCAGGACAGTCAGGGCAACATGTACCACTTAAGAGTCTCCTGGGCAGAAGTCTTTTCTGGCCAGTTTGTATCTGCTTGCAGAGAGTTTGTAACAGGAAGCGGGGAACGCAATGAGAGAAGGGCAAGAGCTGTTGATGCATATTGCTGCTAGTTCAAGTGACTTCTATTTATTTTACCCATAGTGGAAACAAGCCAGAAATTAAACAATAGGCATAAACTGGTCTGTTGAAAACTACTTTTGTTGAAGGAAGTTAAACTCCATTTTCTTTTAAAAAATTGGTTTTACGTGATGTATTTGGAACAGTTTAAGATTAGTGAATGTAATGGTGTTCTTGCAGAATTTGAAATAAAATGTTTTCATAGTAAGTGTGCTCATGGCAAACTACTTGGCATAGGAATATACAGACATTCTTTATGTATGCATGTCTTTGACTTTTAAGTAATTACAATGATACAAACGTGTCACATGTCCTCGTGTGTCAGAAAAATAGACCTCCTGTCTTAATGCAGACTCTTAGGGTATCACAGAATCGTAGAATGGTTTGGGTTGGAAGTGACCTTAAAGATCATCCAGTTCCAACTCCCCTGCCTTGTGCAGGGACACCTTTCACCAGTCCAAGTTACTCAGGGCCCCATCCAGCCTGGTCTGGGTATGCTGTGTATGTTTTCTGTTCTCAGTCATGTAATTTGTTTTTGAGTGATTAGATAAATCTAACTGTGTCCCACCAGTTACTGAATGCAGCATGAAGGTATGGTCTTCCTTTGCTATGGACAAACTGTTCCTTTGCTAGTCATGGCCTCAGAAAGCCTTGTGGGTGACAGGAGAGTTGCTCTATAAACCTACTGTTTGCCCCTGTACTTATTTTTTTATGTCTGTTTCATTAGTGTGGTGTATAGTAATGCTCACTTGCTTTACAATTTCAGGGAAGAACTCGACATTGATCTGAAGGATATTTACTACAAAATTCGATGTGTGTTGATGCCTATGCCATCTCTTGGGTTCAATAGGCAGGTAGTGAGAGACAATCCAGACTTTTGGGGTCCTCTGGCAGTTGTCCTCTTCTTCTCAATGATTTCATTATATGGACAATTTAAGGTAGGTATAAATCTTCTGCCTAAAATGAAATCTGAACTAAATTTGGGAATGTGATTGCTAAGCGATTTGCATTCTTACGTAGGTAGAAAGTCTTTTTTTCACATACTAATGTGGGGCATTTCAAGTGCTGTTTCTCAAGTTAATATGTAAAAAGACAGCATTTAGGAATGTATTAAATAGCCCACGGGTAAGTTAATCATGATGAAATGTCAGGTTTGTTTTTATACAGTGAAACAAAGGAAAGATGTGGTTTCCAGAGGAACCAGATTGATACTATTGGGTTTATAGTCATATTAGTGATTCTTTCCATTTTAATTGTAACTTTTTGTTAACTTGCTTTTTATTACTAAAAAATGTTACCGAAAAGCATTTGTTTGGATGCTGTGAATTCTAATTTCCTGACAAATCTGCTTATTTAATTCATACTATATAACTGCTGTTATCTGGTATATTTAATCTTCATTAGTGACATTTGCTGTTTTATCCTCCCTGCTCAGTTACAATCAAATAACTTTCCTCTGGTCAATAGACTTTTTCCATAATTCCTTTTGAACTCCAGGGTGAATAGCTACTCAGAGGCATTGTGCATATTTAATTGACTTCCATAAACACTGTTAGCTTTTTTCTTTATGTTCTGATTAAAATAAAGAAGTGTTATCGTTTATAGTAACAATTTGAATGTAAGCCTAGGTGCTCCTGCATTGGAAATCTTCATGACTAAATGTGTGGTTGCAGTTGTTTAAATGTGACCAAGTATGGCAATAAGCCATATGTAAACTAGCAGAATGTGCTTATGCAAGGATTTGTGTGAATGGTGGGATAAAATCATTCCCTTTGGGACCTCTGGCTTCCATATGGTGTACCAAATGCTGACTAAGAATTCACTCTCAGTATCTTGTCTCTATGAGGCTTGAAGTGAGTAGACTTCACTTTATTGTTCAAGTCTTCTGGGTGAACTGCTCGCCTGTCTCCTTGGCAAAGCAAGGACCATTCCTTGACCCTGTGACAGATGAACCACCTCCTGCAGTTTGTGTACCTCCTGTACAGGAACACTGGGTCTAATGTTTCTTAGGAACAGTGGGTTTACCATATGGATGCAAGAGTGCTGTATATGTATGAGGAGGGAAAGATAGCAGTTAGCAACAGATGACTGACAGCAGCTGGACTAGATGAACCCAAAGGTGAGCTCTAAGCTGGGGAGAGATGAGCACTCCTGCTCTAAGACTTTAATCTGGTCCTGTTCTTTTAGACAGTGGAGGAAAGCAGGAAGTAAAAGGAGGCCATGTGCTATTTTCACAGATAGCATAAAGCCACTATATTTTTTTTAGTGCTGCTGTGATTTTTTTCTGGTTTTCCCTATTTCATTCTTCTGGAAATCTGGAACTTTTAATTAAACAAAGTATTGAACTGAGTACTGACTTAGTTTTTTAAGTTCAGTCATTGTATGTTTGGAAATACAGAGACTGGACTTACACTGTTGTTTCCTTCTAAAAAGGCATTTCAAAAAGGAGAGCTTTACTTCTAGTCCTCCCAGTGGCTCAAAACCAAAACCAGCTAAGTTAATTTGAAAGTTCTGTTAAGCTAGAGAATGATTTTAGGATTTCTTCTGTAGTTTAAGAGCATAACTATGAAAGAAGCAAGAAAAAATAACAATAGACTTGGTCCCAGGAATCTGAGGCTCTTTATCAAGTTGGCATCATCATCAGGTTCCACTGAGAATTAAAGTCCTATGTCTTCTGAGCATTCTCAGTTTGAGTAAAGAATAAAGTGGCATCTGTATTGGTGAAAGAAGGAGAATTCCAACTCCTTATATTGGTTGGGTTGACTTAAAAACTGTCTGAGCCCATATTTTGTAATAGATGGGGTGTGAAGACATTTAGGGTAGTTTTAACTCAACTTCCTATTCCTGTTACAATACTTACAAAATACATGTGCATTCCATGTACACCAAATTTACCATTAATTCTGTGAATGTAACCTCTGAACTTTATTTGCAGATTTCATTGTGCTACTAAACACTATTCTTGCCACAATTCAGAATTCAGTTTTCATAATAAAATCCTTGACTGCAGTGAAAGCGATTATGGAAATGGATTTTCCTTTTTCACAATGACAATTACTCATATAAATGAATTGTTCTTTATCTCTTAAGGTTGTTTCTTGGATTATAACTATTTGGATATTTGGATCCTTGACAATTTTTTTACTGGCCAGAGTTCTTGGAGGAGAAGTAAGTACCTGCATGTGAAAAGGATGTAGAGGGAGGTAATGTAAAGTCTCCTGACTGTTTTTCAGCAGTAGCTGGGTTTTCATAGTGCTTGGCTTTGGATCTTGTAAGCTAAGTCAGCTAAGAATGGATGCAGTTGCTAAGTGTAAAGTCAAAATTTCAGGTTCTCAGTGTCTAAAAATAAAATCTAAAATACAGATATCTTCAGCTAATCTCTCCGTGCAAGGGATTGTGCACTTGGAAGTGATAAACAATCTGGAAATTTGTACTATGAGTCCCAGAAATTCTACCAGCTCCCTGTGATCCAGAACTGAAGTCCATTCTTGAGGGAGAAATGCTTTCAAGTTTTTGGTCACTGGGCTAAATGGGACCTTTTTTTTTTTCAAATGGGGGGCTAACAGCAGTTAGATGTCCTTGGGTGTAAAGCACCTGCCGGTGTTTGTTTTCGTCCCTGGCCTGATGCAGTTAAAACCCATTAAAGTATGAAATCCAGTGCATGTTTCTCAACTGCAAAGCCAACTGAAGTTGTGGCCTGCATCCCTTCCTCCAGTTGCTTGCACCAGCAGGGTTGGAATAGCTGCTTGAGCTGTTTACAGATTGAGTCATTAAGTGATTCAGGTGTAAACAACAAAAAATGATTTAGAGCAAGGCCCACAGACAGCTACAGTGGAATAGTCAGCAGAACAGAACTTCTCAGAATGGATCTGCAGCATAAAATGCATTGAACTGTGTCCTGAAGAACTAAATATTCAGCGATGCTTGATTTCTATACTTTTACTATGGATATTGCATTAATGATGGACCTGTGTTGCAGAAATCCTATGTTATTTACTTTAAACTTTTTAGATTTTCTTTTTAATCATAATTGTTAGAGTCTTCTTTTGTGAATGCTGTTTTGAAAGAAAAAGTTTTTATATATGTGATTACATGGTATTTCTGCATATCAACACAATCCAGATGCCATTAGATCAATCTGGTTTGTGGCTCAAGATGTGGAATTACCAAAATGTATAAACTGGAGAAAAAGTATAGGTTTGCAGAGCTCATTGTGAAGGATCATCATCCACAAGAAAATGCTTAAAAGATACCACTATTTTTCCTATTAAATCCAAGAAGCCTAGCTGTGCACAGGAACATTTCAGACCATAGTAGGGGAAAATCAAGACATTTCCTTCTGAAGGTAAAAGTAGTTATGGGAGTACTTGGAACAACTCTGTTCGAGACAGTGACAATAAATTGAAGCTGGGAATCAGAAGAATTCTGTGCTTTACAGGGATCAAGTTTTAGGCCTTCCACTGACACCAAAAGCATTCATGTACTTTATGTATTTATTTATGTATAATGGATATGAGTATGTTAATGCAGAAAATTATGTCTTTGCTGCTTGTGACAACCAGGACTACAGCTGGTCCTTGAGAGGTCTGTTACAGTTCTGTGCTCCTGGGTATCATATGTAAATGCTTCCTTTGAAAGTGATCATTTACAGTGTTTCAGTAAAAAAAAAAGGACAATATATTTCTAATTTTAAGGTTTAGCATACAAAACCAATTTTTATACTAGCAAGCCTCCTTTAGCTGAAATTTCATGAGTATAACACATTATAATCGTTATTCATAGTGTTATAACAAGAACAAATTGTATTTGGTGACAGAGATTGAGTGCTGCAAAGCTTATTTTTGTGTGCTTGAAAATTTCAGGTTGCTTATGGCCAAGTTCTTGGTGTAATAGGATATTCCCTACTTCCCCTCATTGTCATAGCACCTGTACTTTTGGTGGTTGGATCATTTGAAGTTGTTTCTACCCTAATAAAAGTAAGTTCATATCTTCTACTGAGAATTGTTTAGTTATTTTTAAGTCACCTTCTTAACACTGAAGTGTAATCTGTTCATAATGATGTGTCAAAATTTTCATAACTGCAAAGTGAGCTCTGTGGTCCTTTTAGTATGGTGGAAAGTGAATGCGGTTTTAAATGCTCCTTTCGAGTGCCTGGGGATATACAGTGCTGTTGCTATAACAACACCTGTTGTTACTAGGCTAGCTTGTATTTAAGTATTTTGCTGTGCTCTAATAGTTGCACTACAAAAAAAAATGGGATTCTCATTTTGAGAAGAGAATGCATAATTAAACCTCAGAATGAAGAATCTGAAAATAAGCTGTTCTCTCCCTTCCCCCATCATCCAGTTTATTTTTAGTCACTGCAGCATGAATATGACGTTAGTCATTGTTCTGAGACCTCCACATAGTGGTGGCAGTACAAAGCTCTCGATACCCTTTGCAGAGAAGGTAAGGATTGTTCTGATTTAGAGATGGGGAATGTACGGCACAAAGAATAACCTGCCTGATACCACCTGCTGCTGGACACCTTTTGTGGAACCAGCAACATTCCCTAAAAGATCCCAGAACGACATAACGCTCTTGAACTCTTCCAGTACTTCCTAAAACCCTTTTAGTAGCCTGTGAAGTTACTGCTGAGCCCTGGAAGGTTAACTGACAAAATCCTGTTACAAGATAAGCTGTTCCCTTTCTGGGGGTTCTGTTGATTTCATTGTTTCTGTCCTTTTAGCTTGCTGGTAAACAGTATAATTGAAATACAACTAAAGTGTTTGATAAGTAACAAAATTGCTGTATTTGTGATTTGATAATTTGCAATTACTGATAAATGATAGATAGTAAATCATTAACTTGCCAGTTAACTAATATATAACTTCAAAATAAATACACGTTCATGAAACCTCTCTTACTTGATTACTGCTAACAGCCTTATGTTAACTTCAGGGTGAATCTCTGCAAGGTTCTTGTCTTTGCACCACTAGTATGAAAATGCATTACAAGCCCCAAATGGCCAAAACTACTTGGGCTGTGACAAGTACTACTTCTTATGGCTGGCTCTGTGTTATATTGAGAGAAGTCATTTTTACTGTGGTATTTGGAGAGACTTTCTTGTGGTGTCAGCTAAGACTATTCATCTTCTTTTTCAGTTGTTCGGGGTCTTTTGGGCTGCATACAGTGCTGCATCATTACTAGTTGGAGAAGAATTCAAGACCAAGAAACCCCTTCTAATTTATCCAATCTTTTTATTATACATTTATTTTCTGTCCTTGTATACTGGGGTGTGATCTAGTGTAAGATGTGGCCAGAAACCATATTTAGGTCACTTGCAGACTGATAATGTGTAAGATTAAGAAGGCTGGAGATAATACAAGTGACTGTTTTGTATCCAGTTGTCAAGATGTTTTAAGATCGAAGAGCATATTTGTGTATATTATTTAATGAAGCAATTGTAGCTATATAGATTTGTATCAAAGTTCTAGGTTTGTTTAAGACTCTTCAGATTTTAATGAACAAAATAAAAGAACCTTGTGTTTTATAACAAAGCGTAGCAAAACTGCAACTCAATACCTGTGCCAAAAGCACTGGGACCAGATTACTATATTCAAGAATTAAAAATGAGGAGTTAACTGTTAACGATCTCAAAGTGCAATTTTTCGTTTGAGCTTAAACACAGCTGGCTTTTCCTGGCACAGCAAATTCTGTAGATAATATATATTTATGAAACAGTCCTGATTGTTCACAGAATAGTCTGTATAATCAAGACAAGAAGATACTACTTTTAATTTAGTGCCTCAATTACTGTGATTTGGCTGTTGAGTTTTTATAAATTCCAATTTGTTTTCAAAACATGTATATACTGTGTATTTTGTATCTATGGCTTGTGTGTACCGTAAATACTCCTTGGTTAAGGATGTATATTGGGTTTTTAAAAATTGAAGATACAAGTATTTGAGGTTTTCATTTACTATCTCTGACCAAAGGAGCAAGATACGTACTGCGTGACATAATTAATTAAAATGCATATTTAGAGAATCAAATTATTTTACTTAAAAGTATAAATTTACAGAGAAATGGGTGAACACCTTTCTCAACTCTAGTGCTGGCTCAATGTTGGAGAAAAAAAAAGATGATCTATCAAATTTGTGTGATCTTTAAACAATGTTATTTTATGATGACAAAATAAAAATATTGCTTCCCTAACTATGTTTTACAACATCTTGCTCTGTTTTGCTTTTAATAGCATGGTATTTAACATGCATCCTTTTTTTTTTTCCACCAATACTATTAATCCCTTGTAAAGAGAAATAAGAAAGATTTGGGAGGACGGATTCTTCCTCCACTAAATAAGGCAGAGTTACAGCCTTAGTAACAGTTAGAGTCTTGCTAATTTTGACTCTCCAAGGATTATGTAATAATGTGATGACATGTTAAATATTTCCTGTGTACTGTGTTGATTGCTTATATAATGGTCCTTATGGTAATATTTCTTCACAAGGGAAGTCCGCTGAAGTTCACTTTGCATGGTACTAATGTAGGCATTTGCAGTCTTCAGCATTTAGTATCAACACATAGCTCTGAAGTTTCTTTTTTTTTTTCTGGTAACAGAAAAAAAAATCATTTCCCATTCTCTTCCCCCGCCCTTTTTTTAATGCTAGAAATAAAAATCAGCCATGACAAGGTAATAGGAAGGGCTGACTTTGATCCCAGATGGACATATTTCCATATCAGAACTGGAGTTTTTCAGCTTTTTAGACTGTGTAACTAGCCACCTTGGTAACTTATTTTTACCAGTCATTACTGATGCAAAGTACATAATTAAATTCCAACTCTCCCACAAACGTTTAGCTCATTCAGTCCGCTTTCCTGGCTGATGCTTACGTTGGTTTTAAATGGAACTACTTGAAGTTAGTGCTGGACATAAATTGTAGTGTAATTAATACTTGAGCTTGTAATATATAAAAAGAGAAAAATTGGTAGAGTGATTGACATTTCACTTGATTTTTGACTTCTGAAGCAGCTGTGGTGGAATTAATGCAAAGTGGTAATAAATCAATTTATACCAGCAGCAGCTTATTCCTTACCTACAGGTGTTTTGAGAGCATTCATACCACATTCTAAAAAGAAAAAGGAAGTTACAGTGTATTAAAAAAAAGCATATTACCTTTGGAATCTTGCATGATAATCTGGTCTTAACTCTTTTTTTCATTACTTATTATTTTTCATTTTTTAACAGGAATATATCCAACTATTATTATAAGACTCCACCCTGCCCCTGTGAATGCGTTTAACTTCCGTCCCCACAAAGGTGAAGGGCAAGAACACTTTTAGGTTACTAGGCTGTCGGAGAGCTTTAAGCTTAGTTCCTCCTTGCATAGTTGTTCATGAGGTGTTCTGTGCATCTGAACTGACTATGAATATTGAAAGGATGCAGGAATGTTCTATTGAATCTCCAAATACCTCCCTTTCCGGTAATGTTCTGTGAAATTTATAGTTGCAATTTTAACTGTTCCTTTCCACAGACTTGGGACATGTGTAATATGCAATGTAGATGTGCACTTAACATAGTACATATTTTGTACACAATTGCAGATTTGCACCTTTAATCTTAGTATCTCTAGGGTCACTTTTTGCATATGTTGTGCAAGAAACATACAAACAGCTCTCAAATGATTCTGATAGTTTGTAATAACTTTGCATTCAACAAATTCATATTTTTAGATGAGGTATGTGTGTAAATAC
Source organism: Edolisoma coerulescens (assembly GCA_013397115.1). NCBI lineage: Eukaryota > Metazoa > Chordata > Aves > Passeriformes > Campephagidae > Edolisoma > Edolisoma coerulescens. The sequence goes on from VWZW01005043.1 coordinate 2,039,544, forward strand.
AAGATGTATTTTATAAAAATTTTGAATTAAACTTGTTTACAGAATGTATGAAGCTCATTTATATTTTCTGACTTAATACTGAATAATTAACATTTGATTAATTAAGACATGTCCATGTTCTGGTGCATGCCAGCAATACATTGATGCTATAGATAACACCAATAGCTTTGAGGCTATAAATAAGTTTTTGTGATAACCAAATACTACTTCTCTGTCAAAACGGAAACTTAAGAGCACATCCATCTAGCAAAAAAATGGCCTAAGATGTAACACTTCATTTTGGCACGGTGACATGGGTATCACACCTTGGTGAGGCATGCATTTTGGATGAGCTCTAGAGAGCAGCTAGACATGTACATGTCTTGTTTCCTCTTCTACCCATCAGACATACTCTGCTGTTAATCAGAAAAATTATACTTACTCGAAAAGTTGATGAAATCAATTGTTGAGACAACATACAGCTTGAGATCTGCTGTAGTTTCATCATTATCCTTTAATGTTTTGCTTGAAATACTACTTAATAAGAAGCTTAAAAGCTGCTTATTTTGCTCTCAGGACAGTTTTGATTAGCCTGGGTGGCACAGATACCCAGGTGGGTTTGGTATCCTTATTTTTTTCTTCACACATTGTATTTCTTTAGAAATCTCCCTGCTAGAGCGGCCTGTGCTAATTTGGGTCCTTCTAATAAAAATATTCTGTGGAAAACTTTATATTGGAAAATTAGCTTTAAGACCATCTGTAGCCTAAAAGCTTTGTGAAATATTTTAGTATAACACATCAGTTAGATTAAATAAAGCCTCTGGCAGATAAAGTAATATGTACAGGTAGGCTGAGCTATACAAATTGAATTGCTGTTTTAGTGGGTGAAAAGGGAAAATCTCAACAAAATACAAAATGTTTTATTAAGCTCATGTCATTTTTGAGGCACTGCTTCAGAGCAAAATGCTGTCGTGGCTGCAGTGGGTCCGTGCTCCCCGCCCGGGGCCAGGGACACCTTTTCCTACGGCAGCGAGCCTTCCGCGAGCGGCAGAGCCGCTGGGGCTTTGCCATCTGTACCAGCGCTGAGGTCACTTACGCTGGGGCTCTCTCGCACCCCTCGGGTTCAAAAACAGAACCAGCGCCGGAGCCGGGCCACGAAACACAAATCCCCGCTCCGGTTTCCTAGAAGCGGGGGGCGGCGAACGCGCTCGCCCGCGTACGACCCATCTTTTGTCCGAAGCGGTAACGACACGGCAGCGGCGAGGGCGGGGAACGCCGCGCTCAGGCCGCGGCGGGAGCGGAGCCAGGGCCGTGTGGGCGCGCGGTGGGCGCGGCGAGCGGTGCGCACGCGCGCAGGGCAGGGCAGGGC